>JANTPZ010145570.1:16062-32357 GCA_025593235.1 Vachellia pachyceras | reverse complement strand
TGTGTAAAAACAAGGAAGGCATGAAGTCCCACATTGCTTGTTTCAATGAAGGCATTGTCTTGTGGAGCCTATAAATACCATGCTCCACAATTGAGGAAGATGAACCAAGCTCTTGACCAAGTTTCAGAGCTTCTCTCTTCTCTTCCTCTTTGCTTCCTGCTCTTTATTTTCTGTTGTTCTGCTACCTTGCTCCGGCAAGAAGAGTCCGTTTAATCCTGGGGAGTTGCTGACTTATGGCGGAATAACTCTTAAGGACAGTGTCCTCGGACACGACTCGGATTAGTTATTTTTCTAAATATTGTTATTATTTTCCTATAATCTAAGAGTTATGCTGCAACTCCTTTTACTTGCAGATGTTACTGCCAATAGGATGAATACAACTATGAAGAAGTGCTGGAAGATTCATTGACATTTACGTGCTGGATGCAACAATTTAAGCAGTGAGTATATAACAAGTTTCACTGCAGATGTACCGACCAACGTTTTCTTTTCCCAAGAGTATTAATAAAGTTATATATATATATATATTTTCTGAATAATAATATTTCGTAGCAGCCTCTTCTCAACCGAGTATTATCAGGTGACTGCTGTAGCTATGTTGGATGAAACCGGACGAATGCGATCAACCGTAGAGAAACGACCTGATCATAATCCAGCACTTCTGTCAACATCGTCCTCGTTGAAGAATGAGCGAGTGAAGTCATACAAGGATTCAATTTTGAAGAATGCAGAGCGCTCATGGTTGGGTCTGGATGTGTATAGCGATGATGATGATGGTGAGGGAATAAAGAATCCAAATAGTCGAACTGGATTCCACGATGTGTGGGAGCTAAAGAAAGGTATCAACGTGGATCGAACAAATCCATTGTGTCCTAATTTTGTTCTGGACAAGACAGAGAAGGAGCGTCTTCAAAAGCAATTCAAGAGGACCTTTATTGTGAAATTGCAAGGGTGCGAACAGAAATTGGATCTAATGATACAAGCGTTGAATCAGATCTGGGCTAAAAATGGAGAAGAGTGAATGATCTAGTTATAATTCCTTCTTAGTGAAGCTCCAGAATCAAGACGACTACGACATGGCTCTCACAGAAGGTCCGTGGATGAATTTTAATAGTTACTATCTGTGTGTGATGAGGTGGAGGCCAGATTTCAATCCGAGAACGGAGGTCAATGACACAGTTGCAGTTTGGGTGAGACTTCATGATACCAATTACGCATTATGATAAAAAAATCCTTGTTGAATTTGGGTGATGTGATTGGTAAGGCTGTTTAAGTTGATGATAAGACGGCAATAAAGGACAGGAGCAAGTTTGCAAGACTGTTTGGAGTTAGATTTGAAACAACCATTGCTTCATGAGCAAGTATCGAGGGGGAGGTCAAGACTGTTTGAATACGAGTGCATGAACTTGTTGTCTCTATATTGTGGTCGATTTGGGCATGTGAATGAGGAGGATTTGTTTAAACGCCATATAGCCCAGTAGGATGAAAATTTTATGTAAATTGGAGATCACATGCTCAATCTCGATCCATTGTTCGTCTACACTTTTAATTATAAACATGAACGTGTGTAGATGACTATGGATACCTTGACTGGTGTGGTACCATGGGTTCAATCCATTATAGTTTTTGTACTTGAAAGTCTCCATTAAAATCTCTTCAGCTATTAATGAGTGTAATTTTCATAAAACGCCTACAATTTTCAATCAAGAGCTAAGAACATATGATGCAATGCAACATTTAAAATATATATATATATATATATATATGAGATCCAAATCATAAGTCCTTTAATTATAAGAAACTAGCTTATATATAAATATATCTATATATAAAAAATTTAATTACACGATTATATTGATGAGTATAAATTATCTTCAATGATTTGAAAACCACAACAGCTGTTAAACAAGGGGATATTAATTTAAAATTAAATGATTGGATATTTGTAGTTGAATTGATTATAATTAAATGTATAATTTTATATATTCAATATAATATTAACCCTGTTTCAAATGTACGAGTTAGTAGAGAGTATTTGATTTGATCTATCAATTCATTTTGTTTCTAAAATATATAATTTTTGTCTCCAAATTGATTAAACTTATTGAGGGTGTTTCCATCAAATATGCTTTCTAATGCAAATGGTTGAAATGGCTGGTTTAGGGAGACTAAAAATGACATTTACAAGACTTTAAACGTGTTTCACCATTTTCTGATATTTTTTCAAGTGTTGAAATTGTAAAAAACGGTTAATCCCATTCATTTATTCCTTTGGCCCTAGTTATAATAAGGCAAAGAGAGAACGAATTTTTCAGTTCTAATTACAAGTCATGTAATTAAATTTTTTAATATGAATGTATAATTTAATCCTTCATTTCTCAGTGTTAACTTTGTTCTTATATGGAGTATAATGTATATTACATAACGAATGTATAATTAATTATTGTGTTAACTTTGTTCTTATGTAAGTTGGGAATTTGTTAATTTTAAGACAGATTTAATGAATGTTAAGGTTTTTCTTCGTACATCTAAAACATGTTGAAAGTTATTTACAAATAGAATTAAAACAGTATGTGCTAATAATTTTAGCCTAATCAAGGTTAGTGCTAGAGAACCAATGATGCAAACCTGTGATTCTAAGAAGTTAGTTAGGCCACTTTCAGTTGATACCGATATAAAACCAAAGGAGTCAATAGCGCGCGCGCACACACTCTTTTTGTTCGACTTTGTTCTAAAATATGAGGGTGGGTTTAAAATTGATGTATACTTGTATGTGCTTGCAGGACATGCTTACAGCTGGAACAGATATGTAGCAGCAATAACAGTTTGAGCAATGACCCAACTAATGAAGAATCCAACAATCATGCAGAAACTTCAAGAAGAGGTAAGAAAGCTATATGGCCAGAAAGGTTTCATAGAAGAAGGGGACCTTCAAAAGCTCACTTATCTGAAGGCGGTGTTAAAAGTGTTGATGCCTTGTTTTGATGATAACAAAATGGTATTTTAAAGTTCGTATGGCAGGATTTGAAAATGTCTTTGAAATTTTGAAGATTGGTTTTATGGTTCAAAACTCGAGTTTGATGTGTTTGAAACTCAAGTTTCATGCCTTTGATTTTAGAACTTTTAGCAAAAACTCGAGTTTCAGCAAAGAAGTTTTGATGACTCGAGTTCCATCATCCTAGAACTCGAGTTTCACAAAGTAAAGTTTCCAAAATATTTTATAGAACTTGAGTTCTAGTTTCATAGAACTCGAGTTTTGTGCTTAAAACTTCTGTCTAGGAACTTCATGAGACAGAACTCACGTTTCAAGTTTGAAGAACTCGAGTTTATTCAAAACTTTCAAAGCAAACTCAAGTTTCCAGCTTCAAGTCATGACAACTCAAGTTCCAGGTCTACAGAACTTGAGTTTTGAGCTTTTGAATCTCTGTGAAAGACTTTGCTGCATGAGAACTCGAGTTCCAGAGTTTTACAACTCGAGTTCCAAAAATGTTTTACAAAAACTTGAATTGAAAACTGGAAGTTTTGGCATTAGAGTTTTAACAACTCGAGTTCCTTATTTCATAAAACTCGAGTTTTATGCTTTTCTCAACTGATTGACCAACTCTTGCCATAAAACTCGAGTCATGCTTATTTAAAACTCAAGTTTCACAACATGACTTCATAACTTGCAATTCTGAACTTGAGTTTCTAATTGAGAGTTCCAAAACTACATTCTGAAACTTCCAATATAAACTCGAGTTTCCAACTTAAAGTTTTCTAAACTCGAGTCTTGAATTAAGAAAACTTGAAGTTTCATTACATAACTTTTCAAACTGCTCAAGACTCATGAAATAGAACTGAGTTATGAGAATTCTTGAACTCGAGTTCTACCTCTATCTGACAGCAGCGTCTGACATTGAACTCTACCACCATTTCCCCCCATTTCTTCATCATCCATCCATCTATCATGCATTCATCATCCATTCGAAGCTCATTTCCATCATCCATGAGGAGCTAAACATCTCCACCCTCTTGAAGATGAAGTGAGCTGGAGTTCGAAGTGCCGAAAGGGGAGTATTTGTTTTTAATCTGTGTTTACATTATGGATTACTTGGATTCCAAGTTGGACTTTGTAATTTGTGTGTAAATACTTGGTCTCGGTTGAGCCAAACTTGAATTATTGCGTATTGAGTTGTTTTGTGATTGACAAAGTAGAATGGAGTTTATTTTGCTTATTCAATGAAATCTTGTTGGTCTCTTCTATCATCCTAGTTGTGCTTGGTTTTAGAGTCAACAATGTATGGAGTTGATTTTGTCACTTTACAATTTCCGTACACACACTAAGTGGTTTTAAGGGATCTCATGGGATGGAGTTCATTTCATGTTATTTCGAACCCACCAAGTCGTGTGGGGATTTAGAAGGAGATCATCGTATGACGCTCTGAACCCATGCGAATTGTTGGGGCTTTTGATTTTGAAAACTTAGTGAGAAAACCGATACTTTCCCTTATCTTTTGCGAACTATGATGGAACACTTTGTTTTCAAGAGGCACCTATCATCACACACACACTTCTCTTTCTCAAAGCTGCCTTTACTTTCATTCTCAATCAAGAAAATACAAAAAAAAAAAAAGCATTCAGTTGTTTTGTAATTAGTTTAGATACATAGGATAATTTGAATCAAACCCTGATTGCATTTGCATTGCAAGCATAGACCCAAGCTAAGAATTATTGGTACGCCTTCTCGCTTCTGGAGAGAACGACCCTGGGGTTGCACTATACAACCCTTGGAAATCAAAATTAATATTCTTGATCCATTTTCAGTTTGTCTAAGGTTCTCAAGTCATAACCAAATTAATATTCTCCTTTCACATGCACAATCTCTTGCTACAGTTAAAAGAAAATAATCATTACGTAACAACCTTATTATGACAATGCTAGGTTAATAACTATATCTCTATGTTACTAACAAACCATCCATTTGATTATTTAAACTTCAAGTCTAGCATAATTTTATCTGCGTTCTATAATTAAATTAACTCTCTCAAGCTTAATTCAATTGGACAAATCAATCTAACTTAATTTGACAAAACGCTCCCGTATCTCCTGCATGCATGTAATATAATACTAACAATAATAATAATAATAATAAAATAACAAAACAAAACAAAATCTTTTTGTCCTTTTCTTTAATCCTAACTATTTCTAAAATTATTATAATTGCAATAAAATTCCCTAAATCATGTGATCAATCCTCTTCAATACTGGCATAAATCAAAGCCGTATGCTGAAATAAAATTGTATCCTGAAGAATACTTAAAGAAAAATAATATTAAGATTGAAATGAAACCTTTTAAATTTACACCTAAAGATAGAAAGGATTTCTTACAACATATTGATGAATATATATCTTATAAATTGATTCAACCAAGTACTTCTCCTTATTGTAGTGTAGCATTTATAGTTAGGAATCATTCAGAACAAGTTAGAGGAAAATCTAGACTTGTTATTGATTATAGAAATTTAAATAAAGCAGCTATTAAAGATAAAAGTCCTATTCAAGACAGACATACACTTTTACAAATACTTAAACAATATACTTACTTTAGTAAATTTGATTGTAAATCTGGATTTTTTCAAATTAAATTAACTGATGAAAGTAAAAAATATACTGCTTTTAGTACACCTTATGGTCTTTATGAATGGAATTTATTGCCTATGGGATTTCATAATAGTCCAGGAATATTTCAAAAACATATTTATTCTAGGCTAACTTCATATTTAAAAGAAAAATGTATAGTATACATTGATGATATTATTTTTTATGAGAATGATATAGAAAAACATAAAAGAGATGTTGAAAAGTTTATTGAATTAGTCATAGAAAAAGGAATTATTATTTCTCCTAAGAAAACTGAGTTAATGAAAACAAAGATAAAAGCCTTAGGATATATTATAGGAGAAGGACAAATAAATTTACAAGATCATATTATTTCTAAAATTATGGAATTTCAAAAGAAGCCTGAAACAATTAAAGAAATTAGATCACTTATAGGAATATTAAATCAAGTAAGTGAATGTATTCCTCATTTTAGTAAAAAGATTTTTTTTCTTACTGAAAAAACTAGAAAAGGAAATTTAGGAGTATGGACTTTAAAAGATCAAGAAAAATTTGAACAATTAAAAATGGAATTGAAAAATTTATCAAAACTTGAAATACCAAAGAAAATAGAAAAATGGATTATTTATACTGACGCAGCTGATGAAGCATGGGGAACAGTACTTTATGCTTTTGATGGAGAAAGGGAAGTTTTGACAAAATATTTATCTGGAAAATTTACAAAAGCTCAACAAAATTATGATTCAAATATTAAGGAATTTTTAGCAATTTATAATGTAGTTAAGAAATTTCAAGATTATATAATGGAATATCCAATAGAAATTAGGACTGATAACACTCAAGCGAAAGCTTGGTTGAATAAAAAATTAAAACCAGTATAACAGCAACGTATGTTAATTAGATGGCAAAGTTTTTTGTCAAATTTTGATATATCAATTGTTCATATAAAAGGTACTGATAATATTCTTGCAAATTTCCTCAGAAGAAATGGAGGAGTTGCGGAACTTAGTTAAAATTCAGATGAATGAGGAATTACAGCCCATTCATTATGGATTACAGGCCTTACGTGCAGAATTACAGATTATAAAACTTAGATTACAGACTTTAGACGAATTGCTACCATTAAAAAAGGAGATTTAAGAACTTTTTCAATGGCAGCAAAGTAACTCCGCAGAACTTACTAAATTTTGTTCCGGCATTGCCGATAAACTTGAAATTATTGAGGATAAATTGTGTGCTAATAGTATTCAGTCAATGGATATTATAGCAGATAATTTATCTGAAAAGTTAGAACTTAGTGCTAAGACTCCAGAAATGGAGAAAGCACAAGCAGAATTTACTCCTAAAAAGGAGAAAGGCAGTATTTATGATCCAACAGTAAAACTTATGAAATTATTTGAAGTTGGAGAATCCTCTAAACAGTCCGAAACCTTACAGCCTTTTCAAGTCCAAGAAAAACATAAGCCTTCTAAACCTTTTGTCCGAATAGCCAAAGAAGCCCAAGATATAAAAGCCCAAGAAGCAAATTATCATGTAGCCTTGAGAAAAACTTGTACTGAAAAATCTTTACAAGCCCAATATATTATTACTTGTCCACATAACCTTTTCAATAAAAGCTCAATCCTTAAAGGAGCCAATCCACAAAAGGTCCTTACTCTTTATCATTATGGACTTATCCAGCAAATTTACCCTGGAGAAGATTTAGTAGAACTTGCATGCCTACCTGAACCTATAAAGTTGGCAGCCGTGGCCTATAGATCAGTAGTCTCTAGAAGACAGATATTTATGAGATTTTATTCGGCCATTCCAGAATTTTGGCAAGATCAATTTATGCCAACTTATAATCTCATTAAATTCGGCCTTACCAGACAACCTTTACTGCCAACACCAGAAATCAAGGAATTTACTGAAGAAACTACCAAAGCTATCCCATATAAAAGAGCCAATGGATTTATGACAATTATTGAGGAGCTGGAAAAATCTTTTGGTGGAAAAGATTCCCAATGCATTTATCACGTAGAAGAAAATCTAGCAATTTATGCTCCTGGCAGAACTTCGAAGGATGTGGAAAAATTAAAATTATGGTATAAAAAATTTATTGCCGACAGTAATTATCAAGCTTCTCCAGCAGTCAAGAATGCAGTTTGTGGAAGGATATGACAAATAGATATAAAGCACAATTGCCATAACTGTCAGAACTGGCCAAAGGAAGAGCAGCAGGCACATACTTCTAAGGAGATAAAGATATCTGAACTTGTAGATTTGTAGGATTTACTTTATAGGGTAATAGTCTTTTTGACTTTGTAAAGCTTATAGGATAAACCTACTTAGTAGTCTTTTTGACATTTGAGAAAAAGTTGTGGTAAAATGTCAAAACCTATGTAATCTATTTAGACAGCTTTGTCTTACATAGTCCCTTATGCCTATAAAAGGGAACTATGGAGGGGACACACCGAGTTTGCAAAGCTCTCACTTGCAAACCTCTCCTCTCTCCCTCTGTAAAAATTTCTTTGTAAACAAGTTTAAAGAGTTTGGAATAAAGCAGAATTTCTGTAAGTTTCTTATCTCTGTTCTTATTTTATTTTCTTTAATTTATTGAATCTTTAGGGGCGGGGAAAACTAAGTTCATGTAATCCTATTACTCGCTCTCCAAAACTAAGAGATCCTTGTTCAAGTATCGATCCTTGAGTTGAATGTTTGAATACCATATGTTAACTCTGACAATACGAGCCTATAATGAGCAAGGCGCTGGTAAGCCTTAGGGAGCGAATGAGCCAGTGGGTCTAGAGGCTGTTTTTATTATTGTGTTAAGCCGTTTGACCCTAGATTGCTCGAATTCGCCTAGTTCCAAGTTCATATACGGAGATCTCAATACGAAAGACTTAAGATATGGTGTTCTTACATTCGGCCTGAAGAGAATGGTATCAGAGCAAGGATTTGCGTTTTTACGCATTCTCTTCAGTTTGGTGAGTTGAGTTTAGGTGTTACATGCTTAGGAAGTACCCAGTTATTTTATATGATGTCGTTTCCTTGGTCTTTAGAAACTAAAATTGCTGATATATCTGCTAGAGATTTACTTGAAAATTCTGTATATCCTAATAATGATACACCTTTGCATGCCAAATTTATTCCTTTTACTGCTTTAGGAGATACCTGTCTTTGTGAACATAAGCTTTATTCTATCATAGACTAATGATTTTAGACCACGGTTTGAACTTCTAATCTGTGGCTTAATGATTTTAGAACTGAACCACCTAATCTTCACCGATTAAAAGCCACTTCAAAATGCTGTTTACAGCAGCAATTGAAAGCCAAAGAAGCTTAGGAACTCACCTAAACCAGAGCTCATGCCTCAAAGTGAAAACCGATCCTCTTATTCTCGGTGAAAGCCCCTTCGTTTCCCTTGCTGTTGGCTCTTTCGATTCCTCTCTGCGTCTTACGTTTTCTGGCTGTTTCTGGAGGGTTTGGGACAAAGCAAAAGATGTTGAAGAAGAATAGCACGTGGGTAATAAGAAGGAGGGTTTATTATAAGCCATGAGTTACTATTTTACCCTCCAATTTCAACCTATTAACATGGTTTATGTGTCACTTTAGGAAAACTTCTTGCAATTTTAAAATAAACCTAAAATAATTGGTCATTCAAGAGGATAAAAGTCAAAATCCTCACTATTCTTGGCTTGACAAGCGGTCCGCTCTTATTCATTTAAAATAGTATGAAGCTCATATGTTATATCAGTATACTTTGTACTGGAATAAATTCCTATTTCATAATTCCCATGCTTAGACACTCCAATTATTATTATTTTTATCAGTACCATAATATATTCTCCACATTTTTCTCTTATTAAACTAGTCCTCATCATAATTTCTTCATCCTCATAGGTATTTATTTGGAATTTCTCCAAATAAAGATCTTGATTAGCTTAATTAGCCCTTAAATTCCATTAATCTCTGGCTTAGGGTACTTTGGGAATAAAACAACTTTTGAAATGTCTTGTAATTCCAAAAGTATATCATCCTTATTTTTCTTGCTAATCTTTCTTGAGCTCCAAACAGTGTTTAATAATTAAATTTGACTAATCTCACCTTAATTAGTCAATATTCTATAATTACTTAAAATTGCATAATAATCATTTCCCATCAAACTTTGAATTTCCAAGTCTGGTATATTGCCCAGGGGAATTCTCTCTATTTGATAAAATTATCTCCTTCCTATTTTTCTTGAACTTTCCGAAAAAAATAAGAATAGATTTCCAAAGATAAAATGACCCAATCATTTATTTATGAGATATAGTGAACTGCAAATAATTTTCTAAAGCCTCAATTTTCTCTTAAAAGGCTCTGGTCAAATTTTCCGGATGTCACAGGTCCAGATTTCTGGCCCAATTTTGAAAAATTATAATTAATTCTAGAAAAATAGAAATTGAGTGGTTCCAATTTTTAAATTTATCTTATTAAGTGATCTATATGGGGAAAATGCTTATTGGCTCGAAAACTTGCTCATTTGAATTAGTTTATTCAAAAACAACATACTGTCCAAAATGGTTCATTTCAGTTTTTCCGATTTTACCTCAAACTTTGGAAAATCATATCTCTCAAAATACACTTCCAAATTTCAGAAACTTTATATCCTTTTAAAGATTAGGATGTGTAGTTTCTGATTGGAAAATTTCAGCTCATTTTGAGTTCATTGGATATTTTTAATTCCCACATGAAACAGATTCATTTTTCAGGGCCTTTGGAACCCTTTTAACCTTGAAAACCAATTTTTTCCAAAAATTTACCAAATCTCTTTTTGGTTCTTGAACTTTCCTTTGGCATGCATAATTGGTTTCCTATCATCCTTTAGCCTTCCTAGCTCATTTTCATGCATGCATGCATGATCCATATTCACATGTTCCCTCCTATTGAAGGTTAAGTTACAAACCTAGCAACTTCAAAGACAGTATCATTTGGCATATTTACACAAAAGTAAGCAAACATAAGCATCATCCTAAAGCATCAAGAACCTTTTCCTTACCCTTTCTTATGCTTGCACCTACATGGTTAGTTGGATAATGAGATTTTGAAATCCTAATAACAAAACTAGCTAAACAAAAGTATTGTGAATATGCATGTAACAACTTTTAAACAAGTATATGAGATTATAACATGTGATATGTTCAAACTACATTTTTGTGTGCATATGGCCATAGCAATCAAGATCACATTTCATACTCATATTATTCACTTCATTCATCACAAAAATCATGCACCATTCACAACAAAGTTTCATAAAACATAAGTTTAGTTTAGTAGTCTTGCTACCTTTGTTAAGCTTCTCCTTTTTAACTTAACTCCAAAGTTTTTCCAACTGTGCTCTTGAGGGTCTTAAAATCCTAAAAATCATGGAATAAGATCCATGTAAATACACAACCAACAAATTGCCATAAAACTTGTAAAAACGCATAGAACTCCTAGTAGGTTTTTCAAGAGTCCTACAAGTTCAAGTCTTGATTTTATGGTTCCTTAAACTTCTAAAATCCATCTCTTGGCTTTAACCTACACAAAATATCATTTTAAAGCCATTGGAACCATCAAAACATTCAAAAACTCATTCCTTCCATTTTTCTTGCCTTGGCTGAGAAGAAGAAAGAAAAAGGGGAAAATGGGCTTTTTAACTTTCTTCATGTAACCTCATGTTTTCTTGCTTTCAAAACCCTTTTTCTTAACTTTGATTACTCAAAAACATCTCTTCTTAGATCAATCAAAATTTGGGTAGCACCTCCCCATAAACTTAAGCTTTCCATAATATTTACAACAACTTAAATCAACCAACAACAACCAACAACCTATCTTTTACCCCTCAAGGGAGAGCTTGCAACCATTTACCACTTTTAAAACCTTCTCTTTTCCATTTTCCACTCTTGAAGTCCTAGCCATCATCCTCAAAAAGGGAGGGTCATTCAAGGAACAACTCAAGAGAAGGTAGTAGTAGTTGCAAGACTCAAGAAAAAGAGGGGATTTGGTTGCAACAACACATTACCTTGTGTTATGGAAGCTTGGATCTTCTTCTTCTTGCTTGGGGAGGGAGTGTTTTCTAGAGAGAAGGAGGAGAAAAATCTGATTGTAAGAGAGAGGGAGGGTGGCGTGACATGAGAGGGAAGAAGAGGCATTTGCTAATTTAATTTGGTCTCTTATAATTTGTGTAAAGGATATTAAAACTTGGAGCCCAAGTTGGAAATACTTGTCCACATTGTGCCACTTATCCTTGTCTTATTCCTTACTGAAAAAGTGCTCCTTTGCTTCCTCCAGAAGCTTGGTTGGGCTGACTAGGCCTTTGCCCGGTCAGTTACTTGATCCGGTGGCACGCATTTCTGTAAAGTAACATTTATTCGAGAAATTTTCCTTTTTATTTTTCCTAAGACTTTTCTTTCATGTGGCTCCATTCCCTAGGCCTCTTTGCCTAGGTGGCATCATGTTTTAGCCCATAGTATCTCCAAGTTTCCTTCGTAACTCGTCAGGATTCCTCGATTTGCATGCAACACCGTAAAACGGGCTTCCGGAAGCCAATTTGACTTAAGGACATGGAAAAATTCTATATTTTTCCCTTATTCTCAAGCTCTTTTCCGTTCCTCAAAATTCTTCCTGGATTTTCCATAATTAATTTTCTAAGAAAATACTTTTTTGAGGTTTTCGGGCACTGTTGTTCTCCGTACAACGAAACTGCCCGCACCGGATATCGGGTTATAATTTTATTAATTACCTTATAACCCAACTAAACTTTTCTCAGTTCGGGTCTTTGGCGTTTGAGGATTCTTGCTACCTCAAATAATTATTTCTCAGTCGTCCTTAACTCCGAAATGCCACTACATTTTCTTCTTTTACCATAATCACCAAAATGCCATCACCTTTTCAACTCTTTATTAATTCCAACTTTACCCTTGGTTGACTTTTGACTTTTTGGTCAACTTTGACTTTTTGGCTGACTTTTGACTAAATTACCAAAATGTCTTTATCATTTGATGACATTTTGTGCCCTAGGCCTTTTTAATTAAAATGACCATTTTGCCCTTATCATATAGGCCAAATGATCATTTTACCCTTAGTCATTTTCACTTAGACTTTTCAAGATTAGAGACTTAGTCAATTATGATCTTTCTTTCATTTAGGCATTTTCCTCTATATTTTTCCTTATTTATGGGCCTTAGATTATCACATAATTTACCGGTCTAGCCTTTAATGCAAGTTAAAGAAATGCGGATATTACAAACGGACACTACAAAAAAGATTGTATTAGTAATGGTTATTTTATTCATTTATAGGGTTATAACCGCTACAAGAGCATGCAGTAGCATTTTCATAAACCGCTTCAAAAATCACTGGACAAGAGGTTTAGCATTGGTTTTACAGAATCGATGTGCACAAAGCCAACACCGCTACTACTTTTGTAGTGTTTTGTGATTTAGCGCTACAAATAAAGCCAAAAATGGGAAAGATGAATAAATATTTGTAGAGGGTAAGAAACTACTACTAAAATGAAGAAATTTCAAATGTTGGGTCTTGACATTTGTAGCAGTTAATAACTGCTACTAAAATTTAAAACTGGAAAAAATAAATATGTAGTAGCGGTTACGAATGGCTACTATTTGCATTAGGTTAAAATTGAATTTCCCGCTAAAATTTTAGTGTTACATGGTAATTTTTCTACCAAAATTTAGATAAGGTTATAAAACCACTAACAATTTCATTCAAAATTCAAAATGCCCGCTTACTAAAATTTGTGAAAATTAAAAAAAATATATTATGTTCATTCAAACTAAATATTTAAATACAACGAAATTAATCATAATTATACAATACCAGTTATAATCAATAAATGTATAATTCAATGTAAATATTATTAATTATGTAATATGTAATTAAATGAAAAAACCTGAAAAATAAAAAAAAGAATTAGTATGTTCAAAAAATATTATTTATTTAAGTAACAAAATTTATCAAATAAATAATAGGAAGATAAATTAATATAAGTAAAAAACTGCTACTAAAATTTGTGAAAATTTAAAAAAGTAAATTATGTTCATTCAAAAATAAATATTTAAATACGAGGAAATTAATTATAATTATGCAATACTAGTTATAATCAATAAATATTTAATTCAGTGTAAATATTATTAATTACAAAATACATGTAATTAAATAAAAAAATGAAAAATAGAAAAAGAATTAGTATGTTAAAAATTTATTATTAATTTAAGTAACAAAATTTATCAAATAAATAATAGGAAGATAAATTAATATAATCAAAAAATAAAATGAATATAAATTGTGAAAAGGAAAAAAAAAGAATAGACTTTTTAATAGAACCGCTTTGAGTTGAGACTTGTAGATGAAATACAGTCACCTTTGTAGATGAAAAAAAATGAAGAGAAACAGAAAGAGAGGAAGAGTCAAAGAAAAGAGAAAGAGCAAAAAAAAAAAAGGGGTGGAAGGAGAATTTATAGGATGTCTGGTTGGAATTAGTAATGTTTTAGGTAACAATTTTTGTAGTAGTTATTTTAGCAGTGGTTGTTTTAGCAGCGTTATGTGACGGTTTTTGTAGCAATTTGGAACCACTACAAAACGCACCTATTTAAAATAATCCCAATATAGATTAAAACAAATTAAATTACATATATACGTACCTGAATTGTTTATTTATCATCATTTACCCTAACAAAGGGTAAATCGTTCAAATAATCACATTTTATTAAATGAATTTGTATTATTTTAAGCGATTTTAGTTCTATTATTGACCTTTTATTGAGATCAATTGCATTAATTATTACTAGTTATGATTATATGAAATAAAAGCCAATTAAAGGTATTCTTGGAAGAAATTAGGATAAAAGATAAATTCAAATTAAATATATTTGGAACCTTATCAACATTATTTTAAAAGATTTTGAATTCAAATTAATAAATCTAAGATTCTGAGTTTAAAAATCAAATCATGGATCAAATTTATAAATCCTTTTATTTTATTTCGTTTTGTTTTGTTTTATTCTTCTCTATTCTATTCTATTTTATTATTATTTTACTATATTTATTATTATTATTATTTTTCCTTTTTAGGTTAACCATAATTTAGGTTTATATACATCTATTCAACCACAAGCATCAGGCACGCACACAAAGCTGATTCATTGTCCATCAATTCCAGCGCCACATCCATTCCATTTTGGGGGCAACTTATTATCCATTCTTGGAAGGAAGCGGCGCACACACATTCATCATTCATTCACGCATAGAGTGTGCGCCACTTGGAGACTTCTCAAGCAATCACGCACCATTTTGCAAGCCGCCACGCCTGGACCTCCTGAAAATATGAAGAGAGCGCTGCATAATTAATCCTTCCAACCATCTCTTCCATCACTTTCGCTCCGTTATGCTTGCTGCTGGTTTGAAGTCGATGATGGCTGCAATATCTGGATCTTTGGAATTTCCCATGGCAAAGCTTGACTAATTTTATAATTATCTAATTCAACAATAATGGCAGGAGCTTGAACCTTCAAATGGGAGTTTTTAGTTACTTTAATTTCCTGTCCAATAATTGTTTAATAATTCATAGGTCTTAGGATAGTTTCTCTAATTATTGGAACAATTTCTAATGTTTGATATGATTTATTTTGAAGATTATTGTGACTGACTTATTGTTTAGTAATTAATATTGGGCTGTTTTAACTTTGATTTCAATTATAATATTCTGTTATAGCATTTATATTGATTTTAGAGTTAACATCTTGTGATTTTCTAAAGTGGCTTAGAATCTTGGATCAAATAATCTTTTGGTAGCCTTAATTCTATTATTTGAATTTAAGAGTTACAATTAAGTAGTGATTTTATTATCCTTAATTCCACTTTACTATTCTGGTGGCAGTTAGTAAATTGGAAGTTTGGAAAATATTTTGTGACAATTCAAGGTGGCTCGGTTGTTGGATTAAAGCTTAATTATAATTCTTTAATTTATTATTTTAACTTACATATCTATTGAAGTGATGATTGTCTATGTTGTTAAGTTGAAGGATTGATTATTATCATCGTTTATTCGTGTGTTTCATTTCCATTTCTTTTACCAAAATTCATCTCAATCATTTTTATTCAAAAAAATTAAAAAGAAATATTTTAATTTCAGTTTAATTCATAGCATTTGTTTAGAAATTTCTCAAATTAATTTTTAGTTTAGGTTACTCGCATTTAATTAGTAGGAATTAATTTCACTATTTTTCGGCTCCTCAAAGTGAACACGATCCAGATTTGTGCTATATTACATTAATTTGGTTAAATTATTTTTTACGCGGATTTAAGGCTACTAATGGTCGACCGGTCACTCGTCATCTTCTCCTGGGAATAAGTTTTCAACATTAGTAGGATGAAATGGCTCTGCCTCATTGGTGATGTGTTAATCGCTATTGTAATATCCGTATATTCCTGGGAGTGGAAATAAAGGCTAAGCTGGTATTTATGTGATGAGTTAATGCCCATGGATATAGAAATACAGAAGGAAAATGCCTTTAGATAAGAAGGATCATAATTGACTAAGTCTCTAGTCTTAAGGATTTTAAGTAAGAATGACCCAAGAGTAAAATGGTCATTTTGATTAAAAAGGCCTAGGACATGAAATGTCATCAAATAATAAGGACATTTTGGTAATTTGATCAAAAGTCAACAAAAA
>JANTPZ010145570.1:0-12969 GCA_025593235.1 Vachellia pachyceras | reverse complement strand
ATGGATATAGAAATACAGAAGGAAAATGCCTTTAGATAAGAAGGATCATAATTGACTAAGTCCCAAGGGTAAAATGGTCATTTGGCTAAATGACAAGAGTAAAATGGTCATTTTGATTAAAAAGGCCTAGGACATGAAATGTCATCAAATAATAAGGACATTTTGGTAATTTAATCAAAAGTCAACAAAAAGTGAAAGTTGACAAAAAATGTCAAAGTCAACCAAGGGCGAGGTTGGAATTAAGAAAGAATAGAAAAAGTGATGGCATTTTGGAAATTATGGCAAAAGTAGAAAATGTAGTGGCATTTTCGTAAATAAGTGGTAAATAAAGGATTTCGGAGTTAAGGACGACCGAGATAATTATTTGAGGTAGTAGGAGTCCTCAAATGCCAGAGACCCGAACTGAGAAAAGTTTAGTTGAGTCATAAAGTAATTAATAAAATTATTACCCGGTATCCGGTGCGAGCAGTTTCATTGTACGGAGAACAATAGTGCCCAGAAAGCCCGAAAAAGTATTTTCTTAGAAAATTAATTACAGAAAATCTAGGAAGAATTTTAAGGAACAGAAAAGAGCTTGAGAATAAGAGGAAAATATAGAATTTTTCCATGTCCTTAAGTCAAATTGGCTGCCGGAAGCCTGTTTTATGGTGTTGCACGCAAATCGAGGAATCTTGACGATTTACAAAGAGAGCTAAGGGTATTTTGAGGAAGGAATGACGCCACCTAGGCAAGAAGGCCTAAGGAATGGTACCACATGAGAAGGAAAGTCATCGGAAAAGTAAAAAGGGAAATTACCCGGATAAAGTTTGTTTTACGGAAATGTATGGCACCAGATCAAGTAACCGGAGAGCCAGGAAACAGTCAGCCCAACCAGGCTTGCAAGGGAAGCCAAAAGACCACTTTTCACTAAGCAATCAAGAAATGACAAGTGGCACAACCACAACCATGTAAATCAAAACTTGGTCCCCAAGTTTAATTCTCAACCACACATTTTTCCAAGAGGCTTTTTACATAAGCTAACTCTCCTCTCTCTTCTCTCAAAATTCTGCCACCTTTCTCCCTCCATTTGGTCAGATTTTTCTCTCCTGCAAGCTCCCAAAAATGTCACTTTGCTCCCAAGGAAGAAGAAGAAGAGAGCTCTCACATAACCTTAAGGTAATCACCAAAACAACCAACTCTTTACATTTATCTACTCCTTGCAACTTCTACTACCTCTTTAATGGTTGATTTCCTTGATCAAAGCCCTCTTTTTGAAGATGGAAAGTTAGGGTTTCAAGGTATGAAAATGGAAAAGAGAAGGCTTTTGAGTTAGAAAAAGGTTGCAAGTTCTTTCGTGAGTAGTAAAAACTAGCTTGATGGTTTTTTATGGTTGTTTTGGTTGATGTGAAAATTTTTGGAAACCCTAAGTGTTTGGGGAGGTGCTGTCCATTTGGAAACTTGAGAGGGAAGGATGTATTTGAGTGATATAATGCATGAAAAGTAGTTGGAAAGCAAGGATATACATGTATATGAAAAGAAAAGTTGAAAAATCCAAACTTCCCTCTTTTGTGCAGTTTTTCGAAAAATCAAAAGAAATAGAGGGGGGTGTGATTTTGATAATTCTAATGCTTCCATTGGCTCCTAAATGAAGTTTTGTGTAGGGTAAAAACAGGAAAGGGATTTAAGAAGCATTAGAGGCCATAAAGATCAAGTTTGAACATGTAGGGTTCTTGAAAAGTTAAAGAAGTGCTCTTGTGCGTTTTTAAAAGTTTTCTTGCATGATGTTTCTTGGAAATTCATGTGCATATTGTTACATGATCTCTAGGAAGTTGAGACCTCCAAGAGCACATTTGGAAGATTATTCAAGAGAGCCTCAAAATGAAAAAGGGAAGCTGAGCTAAAGAGGTAGCAAGATTACTAATCTCCTCTTATGTTTATGAAAATGAGTTGTGAATGTTACATAAACTTTTATGATGATTAAAGTGCATGGTTTGTGTATGAAATGTGACTTTTATGCGCCATATGCTTGTTAAAGTGTAGTTTGATGTGTCACATGTTTATATGTTCATACACATGCATCAAAGTTATATATGCACATTCACAATATTTTGATTATGTAGTTTTGCTATTGGGATTCCCAAATCTCATTCCCCACAAACTAACCATGTAGGTGGAAGCTCAAGCAAGGATAAGGAATTGATTAATGATGCTTGAAGATGATGCCTTTGCTTGCTTGATTTTGTGTAAATATATGAGACGATACTCTCTCTTTGAAGTTGCTATGTTATAACTTAAACCTCTACAAGAAGAATCATGTGAATGGTTAATGAAGCATGCATGAAAATGGACTAAAAGTAACAAGGAATGGTAAGGAGTAACCATGCATGTTCAAGTGGATTAATGAACCAAAAAGATATTAGTTCAGGATAAGACCAAGGGGGTGAATTAGTCTAATTTAAAAATTCACACAGAGATAAAGGAGAAGATGAATAAGAGAATTTATCCTGGTTCGGTCCTTCTGACCTACGTCCAGTCCCCAGAGAACCTCTGAGCTTTTACAATGGAGATTCACACCCCCCTTACTACACATAATGAAACAGAGTCTCACACTCTCTGTTTTTCTTTTGCTTTCTGACCAAATCTCAATCCAATAAATTCAAGGTCCCAACCTTGAATTAACTCAAAAATTTACAGAAGATTTTGCTTAAAGAATCTCTCTTAAAGAGTAGATAGCAATCAATGAAGTTCGGAGTGAGAATTGAATAATTTCACAGAGAAACAGATGAATGACTTTAATGCTCATAAAGATTGATTATTAATATTTCTGCAATGAATGCTTGGAGCTTTTATAGATGAGAGAAATGAAATTTTCGTTAGATAGAGTTTATTGTCCGTTACTCTCATCCACCAACTTCTTCGTCTTTGTCATTAATGCTGCAATTAATGCTTTCTGAGTAGTGTGGACGATGAAGGCTTGATTAATGCTATCTGTCTGTTGGTACAGTGTTTCTCTCTTCCTATGATCCTGTATTTCACATTTATGAGGGTAGGTTAGATTCAAACGTTGTTATACATGAATAAGGAAAGATACGGAGCAGGTGAAAAGCTGTCAGAGAGAGACAATAGCCGTTGAGAAAATATGCTCGAGTGTTTGATCATAATACTCGAGTGTTAGCAAGCATTTTGAATTTTGTGAAATAATACTCGAGTGATTTGTGTTAATGCTCGAGTTTTGTTAACACTTTTGAAGTTGCTCGAGTGTTGACTGAGAGTATTGGAGAAGAATTTGAAATTTGATGTGAATACTCGAGTGTTGAAATTATTGTACTCGAGTGTTGAGAATACTTTCATTTGATACTCGAGTGTTTAGAAGAAAACTAGAAGTGAAATCATTTGAAATCTCACAATACTCGAGTGTTGAAAATATAATACTCGAGTGTTGTCCATTACTCGAGTCTTTAGATAGAAGTGTTGAGTTTTTGAAAAGAAGTAGCTCGATACTCGAGTATTCAGAAATCATTACTCGAGTGTTGTCAACACTTTCACCTAATACTCAAGTTTGAGCTTGAAGTGTTGTTTCTCATTTGAAAACTTTTGCTCAATACTCGAGTGTTGAAAACAAGCACTCGAGTGTTGTCAACACTTCCTCCACAACGCGAGTGTTTCACTTCAAGTTCAAGTGTTTAGACTTAATACTCGAGTATTCAACCTTAATACTCGAGTGTTGTAAATACTTCCATTTGTAACTCAAGTGTTCTGCTTCAAGTGTTGAGTTTTCCATTGAAAATAGAACTCGCTACTTGAGTATTGCAACACAATACTCGAGTGTTACCAATACTTCAACACCAATACTCGAGTTTCATATGGGAGTATTTTTTTTAAAACACATTTTAACATCAATACTCGAGTATTCAAAATGATCTCTCGAGTGTTTGCAACACTTCATCTTAATACTTGAGTTTTCACTTAGAGTGTTGGATTTCAGAAACATTTTAAACTTACAATACTCAAGTATTAAAATCAAGAACTCGAGTATTGTCAACACCTTCAACAAAAACTCAAGTGTTGCTTGAAAGTATTGATTTTAAACTTATGAAAACCATTGATACTCGAGTATTAAAACACAGAACTCGAGTATTCTTCAATACTTCCACATAAACTTGACAGAACTCGAATGTTTCATTAAAAACACTTAATCATCAAAAATTTAAGCTTTATAATTCTTGAGATCATTTTGTTATCATCAAAATAAGGTTAAAGGGTTCCAAAGGCCCTGAAAAATTAATCTGTCTCATGTGGGCATTAAAAATAGCAAACGAGCTCCAAATGAGCTGAAACTTTTCAGTCAGAAACTACACATCCTAAGCTTTAAAATGATATAAATGTTTCAGAATTTGGATGTGTACATTAAGAGATATGATTTTTCAAAGTTAAGGGAAAAACTGGAAAAACTGTTAGTGACCATTTGGACATTGCCACGGTTTTGGAATAAACTGATTCAAATGGAAAAGAATTGGAGCCAATGATTATTTTTCCCTATAGATCACTTAAAAAGATAAATTTAGAAATTGGAACCACTCAATTTCGATGTTTCTAGAATTAATTATGATTTGTCAAAATTGGGCCAGAAATATGGAAAAATGCCTTGTGAACAGTAACAATGTTTTCTATGTTTTTGAAAATTTGAGCTCACATAAAAAGCCCAATTTGAGTTATCCAAGGCCCAAGAGTGGTTCAAAAGTGATATAACATGAGGATATAGGGGGAAAATAGGAGGTGTTACAGCTATCACCCATGTCATAAAAGATATATGGTCAAGATGAACAACCATACTCCAATATATATGTTTCTCATTGTGCACACAATAAACTTGTGTGTCCGATGCTATAATATACTACTCATCATCTTGAGATTCACTCGTGTGAATGAGCCTTGAGAAATTCACATATGTGATGCTTAGCTTATCTGTGGTGATTCTACGAGCAGTTGTCGTATTTGTCTAAAAACACTTGAATAAAGTGATAATCAATTTCCCTTGATAATTAAATTCGTTGTATCAACCAATTTTCTATAGTAGGGGACACTCCAAAATGCATGTCAGCTTCACATCCGCTCGCATAACTTCTTGTACCAAAAACCCCAAAATTTTGGGTAAGACAACTTTGATCACGTGAAACTGTGCAAAACTTGAACCTGTTGACTCTGTATGCAATAAAACTTTTCGCATACCAAAGTAGGTCAATGACAAGACTTGTTAAATCAATTGGGTGGGAGTTGTCATCATCACCAAGGAATGTTTGTGTCTGGATATGTAGTTCATGCTTGACATAACATCGAAAATCTATGTTATGGTTAAGCATTATATGAGTGGACAAATATAATTTCAAGAAAATAAAATAAGTTAGTCATGATACTCACTGAATAAAAGGATCAACTTGACTGTAGTTGATTAAGACATATCTGTGTGCTTGTAGCATCTCATTAGAAGTGAGGTTGAAGTATTGATGTCCTTCAACTAGACAAACTTGTCGATGTTGATAGACCAACATTAGGCAGTCATTAATAAGAGGATGATAGTTGAAAGATGTCTCGATGTCATCAAAATACCATGAGCAGAAGTTGAGGACCTCATCCCCTATAATTTAAAAAATTAAAATTAGTAATCCTGAACGTCCACATCAAAACCAGTAAACTAGATAGCAGAAGGGTGTAGGAATTCATGCTTTCCAGCGGCATCCTCATCCTCAAAGTTCTTAGCACCTTCGAATGAGATGTTTATCCCACCAACCTCGAATGAAACTTTGTTGTGAATGGTGCATGATTTTTGATTTTGTGATGAATGAAGTGAATGATATGAGTATGAAATGTGATCTTGATTGATATGGCCATATGCACACAAAAATGTAGTTTGAACATATCACATGTTACATGTGTTGGAAATTGTGCCATAGGGCCAATCATTGTACTTCGCACATTATTCATTTTAATGTATTTTCTCCATTTAATTATCATATGTTTTGCATGTTTATTATGATAATTGCATCCATAGGCAAATTATGAATATTGTCTTAAATGTCCCTGGTTGGTTGTCTATGCGGGAGCGTAGGCAAGGTGAGACCAGTGTGACTTTGATAAGGTATGGAGATACAAGTCAAAGTCATAGGCACTTGTATGAGTACAAGGTGCTAGACCGACCTACTATGAGAAAGCTGCATGGATTAAGTCATTAGCTTATCTCATATGGAATCACGTCACAATGCCCTTTGACCTGAGATCATTATGGATTCTTGAATGAAAGTCACTAAGCTTTGACCTAGTCAAAAGTCACCTTTGACCAAGTGATGATAAAGGCTATAATCGAGCTTAAGGGTTTTCATGTGGAGGAATCTGAGTGATCAAGATGGGATTTGTCCCTCACATTAGTTGAGAGATATTACTGGACCCCTCGATGAGTGAGTCTGAGAAATGTATGGCCATACTGTAATAAAAAGGGTTTTCATTTCTTTGATCAGGCTACTCAGAGATCAAGAAGGTAATGGTCAGGAATAGGAGGATGACATCATCCATGCCTCATCCTTGACCGAGATATCATGTGACAAAAGGGACATGATGTGGTTGAATAAAAGGTTACGTCGTGTTAATGATCCCCATATGATTTGGGTAGTCGTAATGTCTTGCTAGAGACTGCTTGCAACTTGTGGGCTTATGGTGAGATTAGCTCACTGCCAACTTTATATGGGCATGCAGGGTCGTACGCAAGAACAACCCAACATAAGCTTTATTCCTAGGGTTTATTCGAATTTTAAATATATGTGTATATATGTTGAAATTCAAAATTGCACAATATTATGTAAATAATATTTGTGTGGTAGTTTAATTTATTTGATAAATTAAATAACTATCATCAATTTAATTTATAAAGATAAATTAAATCTGTTGGCTCAATATTTAGATTAATTAAATGGATATGATTTGATCAAATCAATTTAATCCAAATTAAGATTGAAAAAATCTGAATTTTACATTTTGAATTTTGAATTTCAAATTTCAAGATTTGATCTTGAATATCCTTTTGAAATTTGAATTTCAAGATTAGATCTAGAATATCCTTTTGAAATATGAATTTCAAGATAAGATCTAGAATATCTTTTGAAATCCGAATTTTAAGATTAGATCTAGAATATCCTTTTGAAATCCGAATTTCAAGATTAGATCTAGAATATATTTTGAAATTCAAATTTCAAGATTAGATCTAGAATATCCTTTTGAAATTAAAATTCGAATTTTTCAAGATTAATAAAAGATTAATCATTGATTATGATGCACTCTATGAGCTTTATAAATATAAGTGCTCGTGAACAGAAGAGGCATCCTATTCTGAATTTGAATTTGCTCTTGAGCCATAAAACCTTAGAGAGGAGAGAGTAAAATAAAGAGGTGCTAGCACGATGCTATTGTTAAAGACTGTTCGCCTGATACCGGTAGAGGGAGGCAAATTCTGAATTTAAAATGCAAAAGGTACGCCTTCATCTCCTCGATCTAAACGCCTTTGATAGATCCGTATTTGGGATTAGAAAATTTTAAATTATGCTGCTTGTACGTCCTAATCCCAACAACATGCTCATATACTTGTTTAAAAGTTGTTATATGCATATTCACAATCCTTTTGTTTAGTTAGTTTTGCTATTGGGATTTCAAAATCTCATTATCCAACTAACCATGTAGGTGCAAGTACAAGCAAGGGTAAGAAAAAGGTTCTTGATGCTTGAGGATGATGCTTATGGTTGCTTGCTTTTGTGTAAATATGCCAAATGATACTTTGTCTTTGAAGTTGCTAGGTTTGTAACTTAACCCTCAATAGGAGGGAACATGTGAATATGGATGATGCATGCATGCATGAAAATGAGCTAGGAAGGCTAAAGGATGATAAGAAACCAATTATTCATGCCCAAGGCAAGTTCATGAACCAAAAATAGATTTGGTAAATTTTTGGAAAAATTGGTTTTCAAGGTTAAAAGGGTTCCAAAGGCCCTGAAAAATGAATCTGTTTCAGGTGGAAATTAAAAATATCAAATGAACTCCAAATGAGCTGAAATTTTCCAGTCAACACTACACACCCTAAGATTTAAAATGATATAAAGTTTGCGAAATTTGGATGTGTATTTTGAGAGATATGATTTTCCAAAGTTTGAGGTAAAATCTAGAAAACTGGAATGAACCATTTCAGATAGTATGTGTTTTTTGAATAAACTGATTTAAATGGAAAAGATTTTGGGCCAATGATTATTTTCCCCTATATTTCACTTAATAAACTAGATTTAGAAATTGGAACCACTCAATTTCAATTTTTCTAGAATTAATTATGATTTTTTAAAGTTGGGTCAGAAATCTGGACCAATGGCATATGAATAGTAACCAGCGTTTTCTACGTTTTTGAAAATTCAAGTTCACATAGAAAGCCCAACTTGAGTTATCCAAGGCCCAAGAGTGGTCTAAAAGTGATCTAATACAAACATATAGATGATCCAATAAGAGGTGTCACAGCAACAGTTAAGCCACTACAAAAAACTACAACTATTTTGGCAACTTGTTCCCGCTACCTGGCTCCAATTTGGCACCAAATTTGTAGTGGTTTGTAATTGTTACTAGTATGTTTGTCGCGTCAGCCTCTCTTGAATGATACAATTTGGTATTATTTTGCTTAATAACTGCTACTAATTAACCACTACAAATGCCACATTTTTTATAGTGGGAAGAAAGTTGAATCCAAGATGCAAAAGAACTTTAAGGAGGAATGCCAAGAGATGAATAAACACCATGTTGAGGCCCTCAATGATCTTCAACTTGAATTCATGTCACAGTTGAATGATTTCAAGAGCAACCACATTGGTGGCCTATCATATTGAGGACTCAACCTTCATAAGTAATCACCATTGCAAATTCAATTAATAGCTCATTCACTTGGGCCTCATTCATTCCTATTGACTTGTTTTACTTCAATGTTGTAGGGTTCACCACTTGTTAAAAGTGGGAAGGGCAGCAATAATGTCCATGTGCCAACTGCTAACCCTGACCCATACCACATATAAGAGAAGGGAATCAATTGTGTCTTGTACTTGGACAAGGCAACCAAGCGCACTGTTACTGATAGCCTCATGTACCTTAACGATACAACAATCCACCACCAACAAATTCAGGAGGACCAAATTAAGGTGACAGTGGTGGTATTTCAAGAAGGTCAATCAGATGCAGTAGTGCCCTTCCCTATTGAGGAGTTCGACAGTGTAGGACTAGCAATAGGGACTTTCATTGGTTGGCCCATAAGTCTTATAGCAAGCAATACCACTGTCAAGAAGTATGTGCAGTCAAATCCTCCATCTACTAAAAAGGTATATGCAAATGTTGGAAAGTGAATTATTTAGTTGTGATGTGATTATGTCATTTCCATTGAAGCTCTCTTAAGTTGTAGCCATCAAGTTTGGAGCCCCCGTTGCCTCCTGTTAGTGATAACTTCACTATGAAATACCTTGCTCTCTCCATGCTCCATGGTCATCAATATGGAAAATGCATTTACATACTTGATGCCATAAGGGAGTTGTGGGGGGATGTACAATATGAATTCCCACTGGATAAGAAGGACACGATGGGGTTTCTGCAGTTTGAGGAGCTTGAATCATCCTTCATGAGACTTGCGATTTTATAAGTATCAATCCAACTCATTGTAAAGGCTTGAAGGGCATTTTGTTGTTGTTGTTTTTAGTGGATTGATAAATCTCAGAATAGCTTTGAGAACTGGATATAGGTTAAGAGGATCAAATCAAGATAAATCACCGTGTTCATCTTTTCTGCTATGCTCTCTCCCTCAATGACTTTGTTTTATTTAATCTCTATGTTTAATGAAAATTTTTAAAAGTTATCAATTCACCCTCTCTTGATCAAATCCTATTCTAATAATATATACTATATATGTTCAACATCTATTTTATTTTATTTGGATGCTTTATTATTAAACTCCATCACGACCAGCATCCTAATCTCAAAATATAGCTAAAAGACAAATTTTTCCTACAGGTAAATCACAACTTTTATATATTTTATGCCACCTTATTAATATATTTTATAGGGGAGAGCAAAAAACCCGTGGCCCGCGTAACCCGCCCGTACCTGGCAAAAATTCCCCGGATTGGCCCCGCCCATCGGTGGCCCATTACGGGCAGGCTAAAACCTACCCGTATACTAAATAAACGGGCAGGCTACGGGCTGCCCGTAGCCCGCCCGTATATATTTTTAAAAAAAAAAACTGGACTGGCATTGCTCCTTCCATTTACTTGGGCTACTTGGGTTGTTAACTTATCTGGCTTTCTTCATCTCACAGTCTCACTCGCTCTCCTCTAATCTCATTGACCTACCCTATCTCCCTCAAACTGTGACCTCGTCTACGGCTTGCCAACTCCCTCAATCTGCTCCAGTGCTCAACTTCTCCCATTCTGACCAAAAGCCTCCAGAGATTTCACCTTCGACAACCTGCTTGATTTCTCCCATGCCCAGCACATCATCTATTGCTGCTCTTCATCTTCGAGTCTTCATTCTCATTTTCGTCTTTATCTTCATTCGTCTACTGCTACCGATTTTTAATCTTCGAGTCTTCAAGCTAATCAAGTCTTCATCGCCACTCGCCATTGTCGACCGTCACCCAAATTGTCTTCAGGGCGTCAATCTGCTCTTTGCTTTTACTTTGCACCGCCGCTTGTCCTCTACTGTTCTCCTCGTCTTCGCTTTCATCCTAACGCCACTAGCCACTAGCCATAGCCTTTCGATATGCTCTTCATTAGTCTTCATCTTTCACCAATCTACTCTTCTAGTAACTAGATTCGTCTTCATCCTCTGTCTTCTGGTTCATGGCGATCGTTGCTTCATGACATCGATCTGGATTCATGGTGCTTCTCACGAAGCGTCTCCTCCTCGCGGTGATCATCTTCATCCACTTTTCCATAAGTTTCTTCTCCATTTCTGCTGGATCTCTGAACTCATTGGGTGTTTTGTGAGATGAGGTTATACATTGGTAATATTACTGAAAATATCAACCATATTCGTCTGGGTTGGACTTGTCTGTAAATGGAGACAAGACATCAGAGAAGATGGGTTAGTTTTAGGACCAATATCAGATATGAGTAGTGGGGAGAAATTTTGAATCTGGTCACACAATGCCGATGTGTCATCTGAGTTATTGTTGGTTCATCTTCGGTTTGCCATTCTGGAAATGCATGTTTGGAAGGCATGAGTTGCTATGTGAATCTTATTATTTTTGTTGTCTATGATATGAAGAATTCTATGATGATTGTCAAGAATTGTTATAGTAATGGGTGTATTTGCTTTTTCGTAAGAATTCTTTGCTGATGAAAATTTTTCTTCTCTTGCATTAATGGGTGTGTTGGTGGAATAGCAAATAAACAGGGAACGTTACCCGTAAGAAACCCGTCCGTTTATGTGCAACCCATTTAACAACACCCCAACGGGTTGAGGCACGGGTAGGGCTAGCCCGTACACGTGTAACTTTAAATGGGCGGGCTACAGGTTGGGGCACGGGCAAGCCCGCTCACCCGTTGCTCACCCATAATATTTTAGATTATGTTTTGGACTAACTTGCATTTATTAGATAATATATTGATAATATATTTATTAGATAATATTCTATGGCTTCATGACAACTTCCACTTGAGGGTGATGATTGTGGATAATCATAACATTCATACAATTAGCGAAAAGATGGAGTGGGGCCATGCGATTAAAAACAATTGAGAGTCATTATGTTCACATATCCTCATGTCTACCCTGACCCCTCTTGGAACCCAATCACCAACAATTAATGTTTATTATGTTTCGCAAGTGGATGATTGTCTGGAAGCGTGTTTGGGGGGTGGAGGGCTATTTATATGTCTCAATTTAACTCTAGAAATTAATGATAGAACATTATAGATAAACCTAGAAATGTTGGATACAACACTTAAAATCTTAAATGACTCAGTAGATCATTCAGCTCTTCTACAATGTTGTGCTTATCCTATTGGCAACAACATCTACAATGTTGTGCTCTCCTAGTGGATGATTGTCTGGAAGCCCGTTTTACGTTGATGCACGCAAATCAAGGAATCTTGACGAGTTACGAGGAAAACCCGAAGATGCTATGGGCTAGGAAATGATGCCACCTAGGCAAGGAAGCCTAGGGAATGGCGCCATGTGAGAATAAAGTCTCCAGAAAAGTAAAAAGGTAATTACTTGCTTAAAGGTTACTTTATGGAAATGCGTGCCACCGGATCATGTAACTGGACCAGGCAAAGGCCCAGCCAGCAAACAAGACGCCTAGGGGGTCTGAAAAGTCACTTTTTCAGCAAGGAATGATACAAAGACAAGTGGCACAATGTGGATCAAGTATTTCCAACTTGGGCTCCAAGAATGTTTATCCTCCACACATTCATTTTACATGGAATTAGTAAAACACAAATTCCTCTCTCTCTCCCATCATAATTCACGTCCTCTCTCCCTCTCTTCTTGATCAGATTTTTACTCTCCCTTCTCTCTAGAAACACCACCTCCCAAGAAAGAAGAAGATCCAAGCTTCTATAACACAAGGTAAAGTGTTCTTGCAACCAAATCCCCCTCTTTTCTTGAGTCTTGCAATTACTACTACCTTCTTTTGAGTTGTTCCTTGAATGAGCCTCCCTTTTAGAGGATAATGGCTAGGACTTCAAGAGTTGAAAATGGAAAAGAGAAGGTTTTAAAAGTGGTAAATGATTGCAAGCTCTTCCTTGAGGGGTAAAAGATAGGTTGTTGGTTGTTGTTGGTTGATTTAAGTTGTTGTAAAAATCATGGAAAGCTCAAGTTTGTGGGGAGATGCTGCCCAAATTTTGATTGATCTAAGAAGAGATGTTTTTGAGTTAATCAAAGTTAAGAAAAAGGGTTTTGGAAGCAAGAGAACATAAGGTTACATGA
>JANTPZ010145568.1:0-14763 GCA_025593235.1 Vachellia pachyceras | reverse complement strand
AGAGAGTACAGAGCCCTCACCATTCCAGAGCTTACTCAACAAATGTGGGATGCTAGAAACATGATGTGTGCAGCAGACCCACGACATGGCAGATATCTGACAGCCTCGGCTATGTTCCGAGGTAAAATGAGCACTAAGGAAGTGGATGAACAAATGATCAATGTTCAAAACAAGAACTCATCGTACTTTGTGGAATGGATACCAAACAATGTAAAATCAAGTGTCTGTGATATTCCACCAACTGGTTTGTCCATCTCCTCTACGTTCATGGGGAACTCAACATCTATTCAAGAGATGTTTAGGCGTGTTTCGGAGCAATTCACTGTGATGTTTAAGAGAAAGGCTTTCTTGCATTGGTACACTGGAGAGGGTATGGATGAGATGGAATTTACAGAGGCTGAGAGTAATATGAATGATTTGGTTGCAGAGTACCAACAGTATCAGGATGCAGCAGCCCAGGAAGATGAGCTTGAAGACGAGGAAGGACCTATGCACGACTAAGATCAGCACAAGATGAAGATCCCTTTTGGAACCATAATTGTGTATATATGTGGTGAGGGTTGTGTTAACGTTGTTTGCTTGGTTGTGTGTGTTTTGTGCTTTTGAAAGTGGATCACATTCGTGGCTTACTATGTGTTTCATGGGGTTTGATTTTGATTCTACTATTGTTATTGTCATCTTGTTTGAACATTACCTGCTCTTTGGAACTTATTAATGTTATTATTATGCCTTTGCCCAACACATTATAGTTCCTTTTGACTTCTTCCCTTTTCCAACATCTCAGTAAATGATCAGATTTGTGGTTAGTGATTATTGAGCTATGGCTTGTGAAATTCAACCACTGATCAGTAACTGAGGAATTGCTTATAGATGTTTTCATTTGACAGATTCAAATGTTCCACAAAGATCAGATGAAAAATGAGGATGGAGATTGAAATAATTTGTTAGATTTAAAACCAATGGATACAATAATAGGTTATTGCCAGCCACAACCAGTTGCTTTTCACTCTGCTAAAGAATGCTTCTTGGCGACAAATGAATCGGTCATGTAGGAGGAACTATAAACCCATCTCTAATCTATGTAATACAATCATCAAATAAGGGATAGGAGTAAATCTCTGTATAGCTTATAACTTGGTGATACGAAAGTTCAATTATAGGTGAGAGTTTGCAGATTTGTTCTCGGTCCTATATCTATAAGATGCTGCTTTAATATAACCAAATTATCCAAATACAAGCCATAAGATCGGTTGTTATTTTTTGTGTGAGCATGCCTCTTGACAAGTCACGTTCAGCTTGTTTGGTCAAGAGTTGGGAGAAGAAAAGGAGCACTACAACACATTCAACACTCGTCTCAAATGCTGATATTTGGATACACTTTTTAATTGAATGACTTTTGGGTCAAAAGTAGTTTATGGTCAGAAGATAGCCCATTTAGAAAACCGTTAGGAAAATGATTATTTTATGTTAGGAGCAGTACAACACATCAAATGCTCATCTCAAATACGTAAATTGCTATTTTGTTTTGAAATTTTTACTATTTTATCCATTTTTATTTATTTTGTTATTTTTAATATACAATTGAGTAGCAAAGCATATGAATTTGTTAGTAATTATTACAATGAAGAAGAATTATCTTGTGGGAGATAAAATTAAGAAATAAAGGGAAGACATGAAGTAAAGAGGAAATGTCTTGTTGAAAATAATAGTAAAGAGAAAAAGATTTTGGCAAAAAAAGAGAGAGAAGTAAATGGTACATCACAAAATTTAAAAATATCAATTAAAGTCTATAAACTTTATTAAAGATTTAATAAAAATGTAATTCTATATTAGGATTTGTGTATTTTAACTAGATATATTTAGAATTTTTCCTAAATAAAAAATATGTAAATTAAATATCTATTTAGATAAAAAGGTATTTTTGTTAGAAAAAGCTACTTTTAAAGTAAGGCAGGACCATCTCCCTCTCACGCCCTTGGCTTTTCACTCTCCCTGTGTTGCTTTCTCCTCCTTTCACCCTAGCGCTCTCGGAGCTCTCCCAAGCAGCGCGCTGTCCCCAGCGCCACTGTTGGCATTCTCCGCCTCTTCTTCCACAACTGTTTCACCGATGGCTGTGATGCCTCCCTCCTCATTAGCTCCAACTGCTATGGCCACGACGAGTGCGAAGCCGTCCCACCGCCACTCAGATCTCCTTCCCACCAATTTAGGTTAAAAGTTATTCCGGCCAAAAGGAGAACCAATCAGGTGAACTTCTTCAAACGTGCGTTAGGCTCCCTCAACGCTGTTCTTCGAATGCTCAATGGCAGGCCAAATGAACCCTAAATCTCCTCTTCGAATAGGAATTGAGTCCAGTGAGATTTCCATATGTAAAACATGCATGCCAATGCAAAATCCAAGAAAATGGCGAGCTGGAGAAAATTTCACAGGACCACAAGCCTTGTTTGATTCATATTCAAACATTACTGAGAAAAGTGAACTTTTTTTGTCCAGTTAAATGATGCGATTCATTAAAACAAACAAGAACTCTTTTCCAGTCAAGAAAGAAGAAACTGAACATGCCCTTATTGCTGTTCATCTTCCCATTGAATCCTACAAACATTGCCTGATTCTTATTCCACTGTTAAAGAAAAGTTTTTCTTTTTTTCGTTGTTGCATATTGGTATCAGCACTTGAAATCAGGATAGCCTTTTTGGAACCTACCACCAATCCTTGTGCTACAGCAAGATGCGTGTGAGGTGCTGTGCATAATATAGAATTTGAGATAACCTAGACATTCATATTTACTGATATATTATTGATTGAGGACGCGATTACCTTTTTCATTTTTTTTTAAAAAATCATATTTCCTTATGAAAGAAAATTCAATTTATAATCGTTCTTCGACTCAACGATTCATAATATTTTGGTCAAATTTATTTTTGCCCAAAAACGGAAAATTAAAGCTTGTTATATAGTTATTTTATTGAAATCTTCATCAATTCTGCAATGTTTTTTCCTTTCTGTTTGTTTAAACACATGCATCACACTATCGATTTGTTAAATATAATTATATCTGTGATATTGTTAACGAAGATTTTCTTTTTTAATTAAAATTATCACATTCATTACATTTTAAACCGTTCAAACCCTACTACCGAAGAAAGATTTAAAAGATATGCTTGGTGTTGTTGAACAATAAGTGTATAGTTTTTTTAGGTTAAAGTATACATTTAATTCTTTAAGTTTAAATTAAGTTTCAGTTTGATCCCTTAAATTTAAAAAGTGCACTTTTAGTTCTTTAACGTTAACACCATTAATTTCACTTAACGGAAAATATTGATTCTATCACTGTTTTCTAATCAAATGATATTAAAATATACTTAAATATTGATTATTTAATATACTTATTTTTGTACTTTAAAATTTGACTATATTTTATAAGCATTTAATAGAAGAATCACTATTTAAATTTGATGAATCAATATTTTCCGTTAAATAAAACTAACGGCGTTAAAAATAAAGGATTAAAAGTGTACTTTTTAAACTTATGGGACCAAACTGAAACTTCACATAAACTTGAAGGACCAAATGTATACTTTAACATTTTTTTTTATTTTTGTGCCATTAAGCCTCAAGTGCGAGGTATTATCTGTATTTATTCAAGGATATTTTAAAGAAATATTTTTTTGGTTGAGCAAATATCAAATACTTTTAACATCATGTTATACGTTTATTTAAAATATGAATATTTTAATTAAAAACAAATTATCAATTTGTATATTTCAGATTGATATATTAATTAGTATTGATAATTATAAATTTTATTTTGTTGTATTCTATATTCTTTTCAACCTAACGATCCATGCATAGGACAAACAACTCTTTTAAAAGCTCGTATTTTTTTTCCCGGCGCACAAAAGCGAATGTTGTAATTCACTCCTGCTCCTCAAGTTCCGCCCTCCCGTCCTTTCCTTCCATATTTTTCCCTTTTCCCTCTCTGCATTCTCTATTTCTCTTGCCAAAGCGGCAAAGCCCTAGCTAGTTTTAAAATTTAGGCTATGTTTGGTTTGATGGGGGAATGGGAGGGGATAGATAAAAGGGATGGATAAAAGGGAATGGAAGGGGATGGAAAGGTATATAGTTACCTTGTTTGATTTGATTAGAGGGAAGGAAGGGGAAGAAGTTTTAACGATCTTTTGTTTAGTTCAGGAGGGGAAGGGAGGGAAGCTAATATTCAATTTACCATTTTACCCTTATATGTTGAGTTATATTTATTTACTTATACAACTTATTTAAATTAGTTTTCACTCATGAAAATTAATTACTTCTTCTATTTAATTAATTAAAACAATTATTAAGGTACTTCCATCATATAATTTATTTAAATAATTAAAAATAGGATTTATATGTAGTTTAATTTCACATTACTTAGTTTATACTTAACTTGCCATCAATCCAAAATTATCTTTTGTATTATCAAGCCATAAAATGTCATAAATCTAAAACATGTGTATCCATAACATATCACGTAATGATAATATTGTGTACATGAAGAGAAGTGCTCATATCAGTAAGTCATATATGGAAGGTATGGACGGAATATAATGAAATACATAGGGTAAATTAGTCACAATATTTGGCTTCCCTCCAAAAAATCGCAATTTGGAGGGAATCGAATTAAGGGGGGAGGGAGGGAACGAGGGGGAAAATTTTGGGTCATTTTTATCCCCTCCCATCCCCTTTCCCCAACCAAACAGCCCCTTAGGGTTTTATTTCTCAGTGTTTATGTATCATTTAGGAACTGCCGGCTTACTGGCTTTGTTATGCGTGTTACCGTGAGCCTCTGATTTTTCTGCATTCCCCCATTGTCATCTCTAATCACGGGTTTGTAATGGCGAAACTGTTCGTGATCTGAAATCTTTTCTCCGGTTTCTTCTTTCGCTTTGAAGTGCCTGTTACGGGTTATCTAGATATCTCTCTAAACAAAACCCTCGCAAAACTCATGATTTTAGCATACATTTGATAAAATCTAAGCTTCTTAATGGAATATCTGGGTTTCGTGTGTCTTTGATCATTTTTGCTTTACTCTTTGCCCTGTGATTAAAAATTTTATTTTCTTAGTGAGTGTTAGCTTTTAACAACATAAGGAGAAGTCCTGGCAAAATCCCTGTTTTATATCTTCAGCTGCAGCCAAATTCTGGTTAATAGCTCAATAAGCTTGAGTGTTCTAGTAGATTTGGGAGCATAAATAGTGTATTGGTCACAAATCTCTTGGTAAATGCATGGATGAGAGAGAAGATATGGCATTCTCTGGAGGCCCTCCTTCATATTACATGCATAGAGGAGGCATTGTTGGGTCTGTCTCTGGAATACAATCCGGAGGGTTTCAAATGCCTCCTGGGTTCAGACCAAACACCGGCATTCCGGCACAGTCAAATGTACGAGGTATCTCTATGGGTTCTACAGTTACAGAAGAACCTGCTCGTGCCGATTATAATCATAGTCATGGCATTAGCATTAGTTCGTCTCCTGAAGTACCTCCTTCAAGCGAGCGTGTGAAAAAGAAAAGAGGAAGGCCCCGTAAATACCGTCCTGATGGACCCGTTTCTCTGGGTCTCTCCCCCATGTCTGCCACTGCAAATTCTACACCTGCTTCGAGCACTCCATCCCAAAAACGAGCTAGAGGGCGCCCACCTGGAAGTGGAAGAAAACAACAACTGGCCGCGCTAGGTATTTTTTTAAGAGAATTATTATGCATGCAAATACTCTTTACAGATGGTGTTATATAGGATACATTATTTTTGGCGTATTTGTTATTCCATTTTATCTTTTAATTTTTTTCCTATTCTTGGAACAATTCTGTTTTGTATTGTTTGAGCAGCCTGGGCCTGACTCCACGATCCCGCCCCCTCAATTCAGCTTATTTTGCTCTTACTTGGTAGCCATGAAATTTCCAAAATTCCAAGCAAACAGAATTGTAATACTTGTAGCTCCTAATCAGATAGATGACTGGTTAATTTGAGGTATTTTGTGGAAGTCGCTATTTTCATGATCTTGGATGCTAAGATGCGTGTTCCAACTGCAATACTTGATCACTCAGTAATTCATGATTTCAATGTTAGATTTAAGAACTGTGAAAAAATTTTAGTGGTAGTTCCTCATAACAACACAAGTAATATCCCCATCTACTTTTTTTTCAAATGTGAGGATTTTTGAAAATATTAAATTTTTTTTATTTGTGTTCCTAGGTGAATGGATGAACAGTTCTGCAGGGATGGCTTTTGCACCTCATGTTATCACGATTGGAGCTGGGGAGGTAGTTTAAATCCTCCACTTTGTTAATGTTTACAACTGGGTCATTCTACCTAGAAAGTTGCTTAAAATAATTTGGGGACATTGGCTATTCGAACATGTAACATGTTACTTGCTGATTGCATTAGTAACTCAATGGGAACGTTTTATCCCAAATTTTTAAGTGATTAACAAAATTGTTGTTTTTTTAATGCACATTAGTCGGCAAGTTCCTCAAATAATAGTTTGACATCTTTCAGGACATTGTAGCAAAGTTATTGTCCATTTCACAGCAGAGAACTAGGGTGCTGTGCATCTTGTCAGGTACTGGGACAGTTTCATCAGTTACTCTGCGGCAGCCCGCTTCTACTGCTGTCAGCATCACTCTTGAGGTTAGAACACTAAACCATACTGCTAAAACCTTTTTGTTTAGTCTCTTTTGTCTTTCTGTTTAAGCATATAGTGTAAGTGTTGAGACATTGGTCTTTTCTTAAAATGCCTCATGGTAAGTCTTATCAGACATATAGTTACCTCCCTCAAAACATGAAACCCTCCTGTAATTCATCATCATTTGGTCTTATTTGCAACTCCATGGGGAGAACATGTTCAGTTAGCCTCTGATTCCTTGTTTCTTTTCCAACACCCCCCAATTTTTTTTTTTATGTAATTTTTGTGGGATTGTGAAGTAGCTGTTGCTGCACTATTTTTTGTGTTTTTTGGGTAACACTATGTTTTATTTTTATCCATCCATCCATCCATCCACTTTATTAATAACCTTGTGGTAGGAAACCATGGACTCATGCTATTTAGGATTTGCTGTATTTAGTGTGTTGGTTAAGTAATTGTTCCGTGTTGGTTCAAGAGATAGTAATAGTAATAGATTTTAGGTGGCTAAAATGAACCATTGACTGCAAGCCATTATTGAACTGTCTCTTGGAATGTTTACTAGATCATACGTGCTTGTTTGGGAACACCGTTTCCCAAACGGTGCATGTAAGCCGAGATAAAACTATCTCGAAATTTGTAGAAACCATCTCGAGATCCATAAAACCATCTTGAAATCCGCAAAATTCCTCAAAATCTTTAAACTCATTTCTTCCAACGGACTTTCCAAACACACACACTCCTTGGAAAGTGGGTCTTTTATTGAGGATTGGAGGAGTATCAATTACATTGGCACTGCTTTAAGTGCAAATGATAGTTTTCATAATGCTTTCCAAAATTTATTCATATTCTTAACATTGCAGGGCCAATTTCAAATATTACGTTTGTCTGGTTCTTACCTCGTCGCCGAAGATGGTGGACCCCGTAATAGAACAGGTGGCGTGAGTGTTTCCCTTGCTAGTCCTGAAGGTCATGTTATTGGTGGTGGGGTTGCTGTGCTTATTGCTGCAAGCCAAGTGCAGGTATAGCCTTGACCACCCCAGGTTCAACCCGTAAGAACGTTCTGTTCCTGTTTGATATTTTTTGCAATCTTGATCATGCTCTTATGGCTAGGTGTGGTGCTTTCTATTCATGCCTATATCATTTCCCCATTCATGTCATATTCTTGCACATCATAGGACGCTTTACATTTAAACCAATATAGTAAGAATTTGTTTTTTGTAAAAATGGGGAATATTTTGATGCAGGTGGTGGTTTGCAGCTTTATATATGAAGTGTCCAAGACCAAGATTAAGCAATTGAGTGCCCCACAGAGCGATGTTTCTGAAGCTGAGCATGATAACAAGCTAGCTACTCCGGCAAGTACTCCGCCATCTCAAAACTACGGTCAGCCAGCGAGAGGCATTTGGCCATCCGATCTGGAAAGTACACATGCTGGTATCGACTTGATGCATGGATAAAAATATTTAGTTTTGAATAGACGTCATTGCAGTTTTGTATAGTACTTAGATATAATTTGTGTGATGTTTGTAAATGAACTGAATTTGCAAGCATTGTATTAAACTATTGATGAGTTGCCAGGTTTGCACTAACTAACAATTTATTGCTGCAACAGATCCATCATTTTCTGGGTTTGTTGACCTGCAAATATTTACTCCAGTGAAAACTGTGTTGGCTGAAAAAGTTCTTGGATTCTTCTGAGGACATGATTTTCAAACTTAAACTGTGAAAAGTCATTTTTATTGCTATCGGTTGATCCTGAGATCAATTATTATGCTTTCATTGATCTGCTTTCTTCAAATTGTCCTTGATTGGACGAAGACATCGCATGCTTCAAAGTTGCCAAACTAATACATTATTAGTTGAGTTTCTAAGAAAGCTTTCCACCAAAATAAGATAACGAAATTTTAATTATCTAATTTGGTGAAATAGTAATCCTACCCCCATCTCTCATAAATTCTGAATTTGTGTTTAGAAATTTAATTCGTTGAAATAATTATGAGACCAATTTACCCTTCTAGCTTTTAAAATTATGTTCATTTTTAAAATTGAACATAGAAAGGAAGTATTCTTGTAAGGAAAAAGAATGCCAACAAAATCTTTCAGAGAATAGTTTATACACCGAATATATAATAACGTCTTCGGCAGCATTTTTGAGGGCTCTCTTCTCATTTTAATTCTCTTTCAGCTTTTTCTGATTTGGATAGAAGAAAGATTCTTCAGCAATAGAAATTTTGTGAAGACAGGTTACCCTCGTTTCTTCTGAAAATACTTCTGGACTCTCGAGTATCTTTTTTTGGGCCAGTAATACTCTGGAGTATCTAGTAGTAGCGGGCTTTAAACTCAAATTCCATAGAAGGAAGTTATTTATGAAAATGTTCTAAGAGATTGTTAATAACAAGTTCAGGAGCACCATTGATAAGTGGTACAGATACTATTGACAACTTTGAAACATTTTCATAAATAACTTCCTTCAATAGGATTTGAGACTAAATCTCCCTATTTATATTTGATTATGGGTGCATTTCACCAAAAACATACATTACCCTTTTTTTTTTTGGTCCAAGAGAGGGCTAGAGCCCGAAAAAGACCATGTGACATTATGAAAGCAAATTTGCTTAGGCAATTGCAATTTTATTCAACACACATATTTCATAGCTGAAGGATTCTAATCCGGGTCCTTATTTAGCAAGCACAATATGTCGCTTGTGGACAAGCATGTTTCTTTTCCACTTAAACATAAATTTGATTTTGATGCACAACATACAGGGAAGAAAAAAAAAAGCCAAGAGTTCTTCGTCATATGAGATGCCTGACAATTTACATTCAGCATGATCTCTTCCAAGCTGAATCCTCGGGTTCATATAATACCCAGAAGCTTCTCGATGTCCCGCTGCAATACAAAACAAATGCCACAAGAATTGTAAAAAATTAATGAACTTTCTTTTAAGAGGTATCCCTCAGTAAATAACCAACAGAGATAGCTTATGCATGCTCTGTTCGGGTCATGAAACAGGAATTTCATGAAGGGACTAAACGTATTTTTTTTAAATGTCAGAGTTTAACAAAGGGGTTTCTTTTACCTCAAGACTAAGGGGAGAGGTTGTGGGATAATAGCGACCAACGGCTTGGCCGTTCTTGTCAACTAGAAATTTGGCGAAGTTCCACTGAATATTGTCCCCAATAATTCCCCATTGGCACGACTTTAAGAATTTATACAGTGGGGCAGTATTGTCACCATTCACTTCAATCTAATCCAAAAACAATAGAGCATCAATTATATAATCCTGTACATGTCACACTCTTTGGAAGTTGGAGAAATTAATAAAGAATAATACTGACTCCCCCACACCGTCTAGTGAAACATAACTGGCCAAGTGACATTCAAGTTCCTAGTTGAGCAGAGTAAATCAGTTCAGAACAATTAATGTCACTGGTTAGGACATAAACAAACAGTACAAAGCAAGCCTATTGCCTATGGTAGCCTTTTTTGTCACTGCAAAAAATGATTGACCCAGTGTAATAATAGCAAGCATTGCAAAAATTGCATAAAAATGTAACCATAGAATTTCGACCTTGAAATACCCAAGAAATATCGATGAAGACAGCTTTCCTGCAAGAGCTGCAACAACTGACTTGTGTATGTACCTACCTTATCAAAGATGGGGAATTCAGATTTGAAGCGGGTGCAGACAAAATCCACGATTTCATCATTGCTTCCAGGTTCTTGTGCACCAAACTGATTGCATGGGAATCCCAGTATCTCTAGACCTGAATATGAATCCTTACATCCCAGTTATTTTCATTGATTATGTTACAAAAAACCATTGAAAGGAACAATGATCATCAAGCTGAAGCAGTATAAATATCAATCTCCAAAACAAGGCTCCTCCAGAGGTTAAAAATATTTTACACAATCCCAAATTATACAAGTAGCTTGATAAATAGGCATCCTATCTGTGTGTGTGTGTAGAAATCAACATTTTTGTGTTGGTTACGGCATAACTAGCATTCAAAATTTTAATATATTTTATTCTCAAGTAGGATTAGTTACTTACAGAAATAGTTCCCTTATCACTTCACCTAAATCCCAGCATAGTACTAACAAAGAAAAAGAACCAAAGAGAAATCCATAGATAACTTTGAAATTCATAACCAAGATATAAAGTTAGTTGGTCAAATGAGCTCAATAAAGTAAGGCCTTTCCGCTTATGCTAAAATTATGACTGTCATGGCCTGAAGTGACATATATGAATGAAGCAACCAAAGAGTTTAAGCCACAAACCTTTATCTTTATACTTGTCATATAACTGATTCAGCTCCGTATAATTGGAGTTGGTTAAGCCACTGTTTCAATCCCAAACAATGAACAAGAATAGTAAGATAAAGAAGACTAGAAAATAGATGCCATATATAGCTCCAAAAGAGTCAAGAGAATGAAAGGCATAATCATAATACGTGAAGAGAAAGCAAATAATAACAAGTAAAGCTGGCAGGGATACCATTTGGAAGCAACATTAACAATGAGCAGGACTTTTCCACTGTAAGTAGAAAGGTCAACGTCATTTCCCTTAGCATCCTGCAAGGGATCATAAGAATAACATCTAACCATCACATTTTCATATGATATTTATTCACCCAAAACCGATATCAACATCTTCAATGTAGTCAAAGTTTCATTCACTCATTTGTAACACGCATCTATCTCTGCTCAGGATACCCAATTAAGCTATAAGTTTGCTTCCATATTCAAATGATTTGTTAACCTTAACAAATTCTTCAGAAGAAAGACAAATGGGCGTCAGACTGTCAGATCCTTTAATTGGGAACCATGTAAAAAATTTTATCATGGAAATCCCAAATTCAAAGGTATCATCAGCATCCCGAATCGTCTCTCAGTGGGAGTGCCGTCTCCATGAAGAAGGTCAAAAACGAAGTTTGCAACTCTACTGTAGCCCCAGAAACAAGTTACTCGGCGTCAATCACATAAAAGAGGTCATTGAGTTTATTATAAAACCATAAAAAAACACGGTTCTTGAATTTCAAGTCGTGGAACTGACGCTCATATTTTTTTGGTAATGAGTACCGTATCAAAGACGAAGAAAAAAAAAGAGACCCGCCAAAAAGTTCACATTGACAGTGCAAGAAAAACGGATTGGGCGATGCAAACAAATCGAAAGCACAATCTGTAAAAGAGTAAAGCGCCAGTAGGAAGCAAGAGATATATAACTAAAATAAAAGACCAACCTTGACAACAAGATCGAACAGAGATTTTGGATTAGAAGCTTCGGTAGCCATAGCGTGCAGCCGAAGAACACAAAAATCAGAGGAAACCCAAAAGGACGAGACCAAGCAATGAGCCGAGCTGCAGGTGCGTGGACTATATGCGAGTATTATTACTCCTAATAGAGATTCTCTTGCGAATAAGGTTGATGCTTTGACGTTAACGTATCATCATTATTGAAATAAATACCTTCTCTATTGTACAACATAGTACGTACTCCCTCCGTTTAAAATTAATTATAGGGAATTTGTTTAAAGTAAAAATAAGTGTTTGAGATGTAATTGAAAATATTTCTCAAAAGATGTCCTTAACAAGTGGTATTAGAAACTAAGAATCAGCCACGCAAATTAAATAGGATTGATGCTTTGATGTGCCAGGATCATCATTATTGAAATAAATCCATTTTCTAAGTACACAGTACATAACGGAACCGGTTTCAGTTCCCATCCCCTCTCCATGCGTCCCGTGCATCTCCCCTAATATATATATATATATATAAATATTATATATATTATTAATAATTAATATATTTAAAATATATTTATATATTTAATATATTATTAATAATTAATATATTTAAAATATATTTATATATTATTCTATTTTATTTATTTTTACGGATATAGACATCAGAATCTGATGCTGGGGTTAGATTTTTTGGATCAGTAAGGTAGGCAGAATCATCTTTTATCTTCTGCTTCTAGACAGAATGATAACATTACATGGAAAAACACGTTTGTTGATGTTCCCGCTAACTCTCATACTGGAGCTTATCCTGCAACACAAATTGGCAGGATGTTAATTCCATTTGACCAGATGGTTATACATGGGAAGCAAATTTCACAGTTCCAGAGGAAGCTGAAGGTATTTGAAGATGCTATTGATGTATGATTAATCACTATATAATTGTATCTCAAGTATTTTTTTTAATATCTGCTTGCAGAATGGAGAGGTTAGAATTTTTTAATTATTATAAAAATATTTAAAAATTCAATAATTCATAAATAAGAAAATAAATAAAATAGAATAAATTTAAAATATTAAATATATAAATATATTTTAAATATATTAATTATTAATAATATATATAATATTTATATATATATTAAGGGAGATGGACGGGACGCATAGAGAGGAGATGGGGACTGAAACCGGTTCCAGTTAATTAAAAGCTCTCCAAGAGACGTACGTTATTGTTTCCTCCTCCCTCCTTGTGAAGCAAATAAATCAAGTTGTACTTCATTTATCTAATATTTTCTCCAAAAAGCATTAATTTTTTTTTTTGTGTGTGGAGTGAATGAGTTATGTCTTATAATTACTTTTCGATGTGTTGAATTGGAAGGCTTTCCATCTTTCACTTTTATAGCAGCATAAGGCTTCCCGCAATTCTTTCAGCAAAAGAGAAAGACACTCCACTTACTCTATGAAGTAATGGAGTAAAGCATCTCAAACAGAAACCTCAATCAGCCACACTCTCTCTCTCTCTTTTCAACTCTTGCTCTCCCAAATAATATGCTGGCCTTTTAATTTATTTTTTTTTCCTCCTTTGCAAACCAATAACCCATTTCTTCTTCCATATATTGTTTAAACCAATCAATAAAAATGCCAGCATGGTTAATTAATTTACTTTATAAAACTAAAAACGAACACGAAAACTTAATATTCCAATCGCTAGCGTAAAATTAAAATTCCCGGGGCAGATTTTGAAAGAATATTCAAGCATGCATGTGATTGTAGGGTTTAAATTCTTGAACATGAACAATTTTTTCTATACAGACTTGTAAGTATATATATGAACAACACTTTTGTTTTTTTTATATATATATATATATATAACTCATCACCTATAATTTAAGTGTTTTTTTTGGCGATTTGACAAGGAACTGAACTTTTATATGCATTAACGTACATTTAGTAAAGTCCCTCGTACAAATTCATGACTCAGTTTAATTTGGCCCAAGTGTACAGATGTTGTCACATTATATTTTGAATTAAGATTTTTCCCTAAACGATGTTGTTGGAAGTGTGAGTTAGTTAAAGTGGTTAGTGTTAATCGTTTAGTTAGTTAATGACCCAAAAGTCTATATAAAGGGTCATAGTAAATTGGTTTGAGTGTGAGATTGTATAATCATCACCAAAGAGTGAGAGGATGAAGAATCCCCATCAATGTATAGAGAAGGGGAGGATCGATAACTTGGATCTCCCACTTCAAGAGTCCCCAAAATGGAGTTAGTTCATCACCCTCAAAAGAGGGTAAATAAGTGTTGTACCCACATGGATTTGTAATAATACATTCAATTTCTCAATCTATTCTTGATTTCAATACTTTCAACATGGTATCATGAGCATGCTGTTTAATAGGACAAAATCGTTTTTTGCTGATCAATGGATCCTGGTGAGAGAGAAAGAACCAATAAGCTGTGTGGTGGTCCAATCATGTGATGTGCAGTAGTAGCGGAGCACCGTCGCAGATCACAGTCGATGATATATAATCTTGTTAATTGTGAAAACAAGAAATGCCACAGAATCTGGGGAGAGACGAACCTTTTACTTCCTCATGGAAAACTGAAAGTTCCCAAAGGATGATCCTCCTCCTGAGACGAGTGAAGAAGCCAGCAAGAGAAGGCGCATCTCAGTCCAAGATTATCAAGAATGCAGTAGCATTGAAACAAGAGTCCGTGGAGGAGACCAATGCAGATCAAGATTTGGAGTCTATTATTCAGCAGCACATACTCTTCTTTGACAAGGTCTGAGCAAGGCTAAAAAGGCTGCAGCTAAGAAAGGGACAAAGAAAAATATTAAGAAGTCTCGAAGAGAATGTTTGG
>JANTPZ010145567.1:1882-20744 GCA_025593235.1 Vachellia pachyceras | reverse complement strand
TGATGCCACCTTAGGAACAAATGCTTGCTTCTCATTGGCTCTTTAAAAGCAGCAATAATGGCTGTAATGGGCTGGTTAGAATCTGGTTTGGTTAGCCCAACTGGATCCCATTCGGTTACTTTTACCGATTGCACTTTTTACCGGTAAACTTAACTTTATTCCGGTAAATCTTTTTCTACTTTTCTGGAGATATTTTCTTTCTCATTTAATCTCCGTAATTTCATCTTGAATTTAACAAAATTATTATTCCCAAAATACCCCTTGATTACCTCAATTTTTACAGGATTATTTTATCCTGTCCAAAATCCCTGAAACGGAACAATCGGAGAGCAAATTTCTTTTAGGGCCTTGAAAAATACTACATCTTTCACCGATTCTCAAGCCCTTTTCCTTTTTCCAAAATTCCCTCTAGATTTTCCAAAATTAATTTTTGAAATAATTATTTTTCAGGTCTTTTTCCCAATTTTCGGGAAAATCGCCTTAATTGTACACTGGATAATAATTTTATTAAATACGATATAATTCACTGAATTTTTCATATTTTTCTCTAAATTTTTGGAGGGCTCCTTGTACCTTAAATAATTATTTTTCCTCTTTTTGCCCTTCAAAATTATATAAATAAAAATCTAATTTAAATTTGGAAAATCCGTGTTTCGTCATTGCGATCCGTAAGTAGAGATCTATCTATTGGGCATCTGTAAATTTTCAGATATTTTGGTCAACTGGTTGACTTTTGACTTTGACTTTTACTTTTCCTCTGTCAAATGACCAAAATGCCCTTCAACTTTCTTATAATTACCATTTTGCCCTTACTTTCTCTACTTTTTCCAAAATTATCATTTTGCCATTACTTTTGATACTGAAAGACCTTTATGCCCTTGGTCTTTTATTAAATGACATATGGGTCCCTTCTTATAAGGTTTCCAATCCTCATATTACTCTAGGGCAAATATACTTAATTTTGGAATTCACATGGAACTCCGTGCCTGAACTTTCGGCCCTTAATCTTTCTTTCTTTTTGAGCTATCTACTTCTCGTTTCTAATTCATCATCTTAATCGTCAGATTAGCCTTTATTTTATTTAGCATAAAAATTATGGATATGAAGTAGCACCATCTTGTATTATTGACCGGAAGGTGAAGCAGCTCCGGAACAAAAGTATTCCTATGGTCAAAGTCATATGGTAAGGGTCAGCAGCGGAAGAAGCAACCTGGGAAATGGAAGAAAACATGAGGAACAAGTACCCACAGCTCTTTTTATATGGTACGTAAATTTCAAGGACGAAATTTATTTTAAGGGGGTAGAAATGTAATATCCATAATTTCTATGCTAATTGAAATCAATGCTAATCCGATAACTGGAAAATGAAAAGAGAAATCAGAGGTAAATAGCTCATAAAGAAAGGAAAGTTATAGCCAGAAATTGTAAAGTTAGAACTGGTTTAGTGTATGGAGTTCCGAAAGAATTCCAAAGTTAAATATACTTGCCCTAGAGTAATGTGAGGATGAGAAATTTATAGAAAGGGACCCAAAGGTCATTTAATAAAAGACCAAGGGCATAAAGGTCTTTCAGTATTAAAAGTAAGGGCAAAATGGTAATTATGAGAAAGTGGAAGGGCATTTTGGTCATTTAACAAAGTCAAAGTCAAAAGTCAACTGTTGACCAAAATTTTCAGATGCCCAATAGACAGAGCCCGACTCACTAATCAGAACTACGAAACACAGATTTTCCAAATTCGGAATAGATTTTTAATTATATAATTTTGAAGGGAAAAATGGAGAAAAATAATTATTTAAGGTATCAGGAGCCCTCCAAAAATTTAGAGAAAAATATGAAAAATCCAGTGAATTTTATAGTATTTAATAAAATTATTATCCAGTGCACAAATAAGGCGATTTTCCTGGAAAAGACCCGAAAATCCCCAAAATATAATTATTTCAAAAATTAATTTTGGACAATCTAGAGGGCATTTTGGACAAAGAAAAAGGGCTAGAGAATCAGTGAAAAATGTAGTATTTTTTAAGGCTAAAAGAATTTTGCTCTCAGATTGTACGTTTTCAGGGATTTTGGAAAGGATAAATTAATCCTGTAAAATTTGAGAAAAGTAAAGGGTATTTTGGTGATAATAATTTTGTTATGTTTATGATGAAAATATGGAGACTAAATGAGGAAGAAAATATCTCCAGAAAAGTAGAAAAAGATTTACCGGAATAAAGTTAAGTTTACCGGTAAAAAGTGCAATTGGTAAAAGTAACCGAATGGAACTCAGTTTGGTTGAAGTAACCAGATTTTTAACCTCCCATTACAGCCATGATTATCACTTTTTAAGGGCCAATGAGAAGTTAACAAGTGGCACATGTGTGGCTCCATAACAACCATTAGATTAAGATTTAATTGCAAGATGAGATCTTAGCCCTTAATCCATTAAATGGTGAATTAATAAATCAGCAAAATTCCCTCCATTTCAGCCCCCATTAGGCCGACATATTCAGCAGATTTTGGAGAACAAGGAGACGCCATTTGAGGGAGCAAAGAAGAGAGAAAAGCTTGGTGGAAATTCAAGGTAAGTAAGCATGATACCTTGAGATATATATAGAATTGCTCCTTGCAACTTCCTCTTCAACTTCCATGGTTCCATAATCTGATTTGAGCCCTCTTTCTCAAGTTCCATAACCTAGAGTTCTTGAGAGAAAAGTGAGAAAGAGAGGGATTTAGAGCCATTAAGTTGTTGCAAATGTCTCCTCTTGTTGTAAGGAGCATATTGATGTTGTTGTTGTTGATTGAGCTTTTTTTTGTGATTTGTGAATTTGGGAAATCATGAGAAATTAGGGGAGGTGCTGCCCAATTTTCCACTTGATATAGGAGAGTTAGAATCAAGCTTTACCATGCATGAATGTGAGCTTGAGCATAAGAACATGATGATAGAAGTGTTGAAAATTGAAAATTCATGTTGTTGGTTGTTTGGGAGTTTGTCTCGGCCTAAGCTGGAAAGTGATGAAGATGAATTGTTTTGATGATTTTGATGCTTCCAATGGGTTTAAAATGATTTTTTTTGTAGGGTATAAGTGGCCCCAAGTTTATGGAAGCATTAGAAAAATTTAGAGACAAATCTGATGTTCTAAGACTTGGGAAATTTAAGGGAATGATTAAGGGGATTCTACATTGTTTCTTGCATTGGAAATGGCTCATGTTTAATGAACATTATATTGTTCATTATGTAGGCAAAGATTTGGTTCAAGAGGGTGACTTTCCAAGTGTTCAAGAAAGGTTTCAAAGTAAAGGAGAATTAAGAAACCAAGGTAGCAAAGTTTTCTAACTTTCTCTAACATTATTGTGAAATTACTTTAATGATGTGCATGAATTTATGACATTGTTGAAATGTGTTTATGAGTGACATGATGCTATGGCCATATGCATTGATATGTGCTTGTTACACATTTTGCATTGTTACACATTATGAACTTAAAAATGTCATGCAATTTTCTATGTATGTTAGTAAGCTTTGCTATTGGGATTTCCAAAAATCTCACCCTCCCCCACTAACCATTTCTAGGTACAAGTTCATCAAAGGGTAAAGAGAAAGTTTATGATGCAAGAAGCAAGGAATTTGTCATGATTTTGATCATGAAACTATGTTGTAATTATAGGAACATTTTAGAATTTATGTATGGCATGTAATATGTGATGTAAACCTATGAATGTTTAGCTAATATGTGATGGATAATGATCCCTAATTACATGATTAAGTATGACTAAAAGAGGATTAGAAGTTAGGGTTTCAAAAATTTGACCAAGTGTTAATGATAAGTTGGTCAAACCCCTAACTTTGACCTGTCGGGAAATAGAGCAACTAGACTCCGAATGAGATGAAATTTTATAGAAAACTAGTTCATATTGTAAGATTTAAAACAAGCAAAAGAACACTGAATTTGGAGTTTTTTACAGAAAGTTATGATGTTCCAAAGTTTGAAGAAAATCACTGAAAAACCTGGGAAAATAAAAAAATGACCAAATGAACAGTGCATTTTCACGAATTAAAATGTATCAATTGGGTAGGCTAGTGACTCAATGAGTATTTTTACCTTATAAAGGAGCTTACAAGCTTCAAATAGAAATTGGAAGCACTCAATTTTGATTTTTCTATAATTAGTTATGAATTTTCAAAGTTGGTCCTAAAACCGGTTAATAGTAACTTTCAAAAAGTTGAAAGTTTTCAAATTGAATTTTTTGGACCCTTTGATCCAATTGAGGCTTCCCTTTGGTTCCAAATCAATATAAAATTAAGCTAAAGGTTAAGTTAAGGAGTGTCACATCTTTGGTCCATTGACATCTTCCCTTTCTGTATTTTTATTTCTGGGCCTATTTTATCTCATAACTATCGGTTTGGCCTCTATTTCAATTTACAGAAAATGGTGGATATTGCAAGTACAATGTTTAAGTGTGGGGGAATTTGATTGAGCCATATTTCTTTGCTACTTTTGCCTGAATTTCCAAAGTATTTAATGCAATTTTGGCCCATCATAACCTTACTTGAGCTTAAGTTGGAAACAAGAGTTGTTGGTTTTGATTAGCTTGAATTTGGGGCATAATCGCCATGAAACATTACTTATTTGTACTTAATTCTAATCATGAGTAAGTGATACTTCAAATCATTGCTATTTCATTTCAGGAACTCTAGCATAGGATGTTAGGAAGCAGCTCTGGAACATTTTTCCGTGGTACATATCATCCTTCACCGCGGTAAAAAATTAAGCATGCAGTAAAAACTCTCAGCAGAGGTTTGCCCAGCGAAACTTCAACTTCACTGCGGTGAATATCGCATATCAGTTACCAGATCAGGCTCTAAATGGAGGATCCAACCCAGAGCGGTTAAGAAACCCTATTTAGGGTAATTTTTGAAGAGAGACCAGGGGGATGCAGCAGCCACACTCTGAATCATATTTTCCATCTCTTCCCTCATCTTCTCTCATACTCTATCATCCACAACCCTAGCCACCACCTCCATTCTTCACTTCCAGACCATTATGCATCTCTATTCTTCAACCAAGAGCATTGAGCGTACCACCATGAGCAGCTAAACCTCTCGCTTCCTCTTGGAGATGGAGAATGCTTGAGTTCAAGAGCTTCAAAAGGGGAGTAGTAGTTTCAATCTGTATTTCTTTTATAGATTACTTAGTTTCTGAATTAGGACTCGTAATTTATACTTAAATACTTGGGTACGGTCGTACCTGTAATATCCACCCTTTTCTGTAAACTGAAATAGAGGCCAAACTGATAGCTGTGAGATGAGATAAGGCCTGAAATAAAAGTACAGAAAGAGAAGATGTCAATGGACCAAAGAGACCTTGGTCAATTTAATCCTAAGGCTTTGAAATTACTAAGAATATAAGCCAAGGACGTAAATGACATTAAGTATAAAGACCAAGGGCAATATGGTCATTAGACATAAAGGGCCAAATCGATAATCAAAACCCAAGTTACAACCCGTAGATAGAAAGTACAGAAAAGTAGATGTTGTTAGAATGGAAAGACTAAAGTTAACCCGGCCCTAATGGTTTGAATTCTTTTGAGAACTCTACAGTTAAGCGTGCTCGCCCTGGAGTAATGTAAGGATGGGTGACCTCCTAGGAAGGACCCAAAGTTCACTAGACAAAGTCAAAGTCAAAGGTAAGGGCATTTTGGTCAGGGCAAAGAAAAATAAAGTGAATTTTATAATATTTTATAAAATTATTACCTAATATACGATGAAGGTGAATTTCCAGAACGGAGGGAAAAATGCTCAAAAATCCTGAAATTATAATTTTATTCAAAAATTAATTTTAGACAATTCGGAGGGCAATTTGATGAAAGGAAAAAGCTAGAGTATCAGTGAAAATTATAGAAATTTTTAATACACTAAAAGTTATTTACCCGTCAGAAATACATTTTAAGGGATTTTCAACATGATAAAATTACCCTGTTATTTTTGGACGAATTTCAGGGGTATTTTTGGATAAATATTTCATCATATTATTAGTAAATGAAATATGGAGATTAAAAGAGGAATAAAATATCTCTAGAAAGGTAGAGAAAAATTTACCAGAATAAAGTTATGTTTACCGGTAAAAAGTGTAATCGGTAGGAGTAACCAAAAGAAAGTTGGTTTGGTTAGTGTCACAAAAGTTACAACCAGATTTTTTTTACCCCATGTGCACCCAATAATGACACCTTCATGAGAGCCAATTAGAAGAGAGCAAGTGGTGGAAAGGTGGATGAATCTTAGCCATTAGATTAAACTTACAAGTTAAGGTTTAATCTCAACCATTCATGCAATTTCAAGGGAATTAATTAAAGAGACAAATTCCTCTTCTTTCTCCTTCATTTGGACGAAATTGTGGCTGCAAAAATGAGAGGAGAAGATGCCATTCTTGCATGGAGAAGGAGAGAAAAGCCTCAAGAAAACTCAAGGTAAGAAGCTAAACCAACCAAACATATACCTTTTCTTAATCCTTGCAACCTCCTCTACCTTTTCCATGGATCAATTTCTTGATTTATCCTCTCTTTTTCAAGATTGAAAGTTAGGTTTCTTGAAGGTAAAATTGAGAAGAGAGGGATTTAGAGGAAATTATTGGTTGCAAAACACTCCTTGTGTGTTAAGGAGTATATTGATGCATATATTGGGTTGGTTTGGTTGTTGTATGAATTTTTGGAATCTCAAACCCTAAGGAGAGGTGCTGTCTATTTTTATATTTGATGAGGAAGAGTTGTTTTCAAGCCAAATGTTACATGAGAAGTGTTTTGGGATCAAGAATATGTTGTTATACATGATGAAAGTTTGAAAAATATCACTTCCTCCTTACTTGGACAGATTTTCGTCCAGATCTGTATGGGGCAGGAGGAGTTTGATTTTGATGATTTTGATGCTTCCATTGAGTTTAGAAGGCAAAATTGTGTAGGGTATAAGTGATAAAAAGTTTTGGGAAGCATTAGAAATTGTAATAGCAAGTTTCAAAGTTTTAAGATGCTTAAAAGAGCAATAAATGGAATATTGCGTTTTTATGGTTTTCTTGCAAGGTTGATAGCTTGAGCTTGATGATTATGTTCTTGAATGATGTTTAGGAAGTTTAAATACCAAAGAAATCGTTGGAAAAGATTAACAAGAGAGCTTCAAGTTCAAGGTGAATTAAGAGGACAATGTAGCAACACTCCTAACTTTGACATCTACTTTGCATTGATTATATATGTGTTAATTGCCATGTTTGTTGTGTGGTTGTAGCTATTTAAGTTATGAAACCTTACTTGTGTGAAAGCATGATGATTGTTATGCAATAATTGTCTTGGCATGGTGAAAACTTGATTGATTGTTGTTACATGGCATACTTGATTTCATTTAAAAATCATGCACTTAGATGTATTATTAGAGTGTTTGCTACTGGGATTTCCTTGAAATCTCACCCTCCCCAACTAACGATTTTAGGTGCAAGTTTAAGCAAGGGCAAAGGAAAGGTTAGTGAAGCATAAAGGAGCATGATGTGGTGATTAGTTATCAAATTATATAGTGTACATGTTTAAGTGAGTGGATTAAATGTAATCCATAAACCTCTTCATGCTTCAGTTACATGCCCATGTGAAATATAACATGTGGATGTAGTATTATTATGTTGGTAAAAATGGCATGAAAAAGGATCAGACCAAATGGTAAGAAAAAAGTAAAGTTGCAAGATAAAAAGGGTCCAATGCCCTTTTCAATTCCCTAAGTTTGGGTTATGAGGAAAAATAGTAAATGAATCCCAATTGATCTAAAATTTGGTGAAAAATAGTTCATATGGTAAGGTTTAAAACAAGCTAAAGTTTACTGGAATTGGAACTTTTTTACAAGAAGTTTTGATTTTCCAAAGTTAAGAGAAAAACCTGGAAAATTGAAAAATGATCATATGAACAATGTAACTTCACGCAATAAACTGTATCAATTGGGCTAGTTTCTGGATAGATGAGTATTTTTACCCTATATATAAGGTTATAAGCTTCATATAGAAATTGGAACCACTCAATTTCAATTTTTCTAGAATTAGTTATGAATTTTCAAAGTTGGGCCAGAAATCTAGAATTTTGACCAAATGAATAGTAACACGTTTTTCAAAAATTTTATTTCACTTCTTTGGTCAATCTAAACTATAAAAGGCCCTAGAGTGGTTCAATAATGAAATAATATAAAGCTAATGAGGTAAAATAAGGAGTGTTACAATACCAAACTTGGATTAATTTGTTATTGATTTGCATAGTGTTTAACTTGGTAGTGTGAAGTCTCACTTCTACCTATTCAATAAAATCTTTGTTGCTCTCTCTTATCTCCTAGTTGTGATAGATATTGGAGGGGATAATTTTTGAATTGGATTTTTCACTTAGCAATTTCTCTGCACACACTATGTTTTTTAAAGGGTTTCATGGAATGGAGTTCATTGCATGGAATTTCTGACCCAGCGAGTTATTGAGGTTTTTCTTAACGAAACTTAGTGTGAAACTACTTCTCTACCTTATCATTTGTGAACTATGATAGCCTAAACAATTTTCAAGAGGAATTCATCATCACATAGTTTTTACATTTCACTATTTTGCTTTGTTTCATTCCCATAATCCAAAAACCAAAAAAGAAAGTTTGTTTTACATTTCAGTTTCGGTAAAAGTTTTGCAATCAAAAACGGTTTTCCAATCTTTAAAGGGAACACAATCGCAAGCTAATCAAACCATTTGCTCCTAAGGCTCCAAAGAGAGCGACCCTGGGGTTGCACCCTATAGTGCAATCCTTGGAAATCACAAGTGTTTTGATCCATTTCCAAACTTAAACAACGATAAATTTATACTGTCAATTGTGGCCAGTTAGTCATTTTGCTACCTTAGTTTCTCAACTTGCTTCTTAACTTTGTTGGCATACTTATTGTTCCTTGGAAGGTTTCCTTTCCCGCTTAAAGTCCTACACACATCATAGTCCATTTGGCATCAAAATTAAGCTATAACCAATGCATTGACATACACCAAAACCTTTCAAAACTCATCTTGAACCTTAAGGCCCTAAAATCTTTGGTTTTGACAAAATTATTTATAATGCTTCCAAATTCATTTTCTCACTTATACCCTACAAAATTGTGTCTTCTAAATTCATTAAAAGAATCAAAATCATCAAATCAAACTCTTTCTTATTGTCACTTACACCTAGCTAAAAATTTGGAAAACTAGCAAAAAATGGATTTTTCAACTTTTCTATCTTTACACTTGTATAATCTTGTTTCTAATCCATTTCCTAATCATTATTTAACATGAAACCAATCCTCCATGAGTATATCGATTTAGTGTAACACCTCCCCTTATAGGGTTTCATCCCCAAAATTTCAATACAACTCAAATCACAAAACAATCACCAATAGGTTCCGAATCATGCATAGTTGATTTCTAACATCTATTACTTCTAAATCCAACGCTTTCTCATTTTCTCTCTCAAGAACCAAAACTTCCAGCAGCACATACACACTTTTTTAGCCAAAAATAAATTGATCAAAATGAAGAGGACATATAGAAATCATAAAATAGAGAAGATTACATGTTGAAATCACAAACTTAACTTGGGATTTTTGAGTGATTTCTCTTCTCTTTGCTTCTTGAAACCCCATGAACAAACCTCTCTCTTTCCCTTTTGGTTTAGCACAAAATGAGGGCGAAAATAGACTTGGAAGCTTTAAAATATATCCATATTTAATTTTGCTATTTGGTCCCTTAACTTGGCATAATTATAAAGTGTGTTGGCTTAATCTTGGCCCTTGATTTTAATCACCTTATAAATGGACAAATCTTATGCATGAAGAGCATGATCTTGCCATGTGTCCATCACTCGTGATGTCTTAGGATTATGTCATCTTAGGGTTTCTTCATTTTGTTTTGCTTAATGGCTAAGTAAAGGCTTTCCGAAATTATTTCTGTAAACTCTCTAATAACTTGTTATGTCTAATAACTTCAAAAATTCTTAAAATTCCTGATGTACCTCTTTAATTTTTCTTTCCCCATTCTACTTCCAGAATTACCCTAAATTAATTTTTTAAAAAAAACACGTTTTTAAGGCTTTTCCGAGCCTTATCTTTTGTATCAGGGAAATTACTCTTGACTTTCTCTTGGGAATAATTTTGTAAAATAGTAGAATTTCTGAGTTATATTCCCTTGCTTTGATATATGTGATTGAGCCAGATTTCTTCACTTTTTTTTCCTGAATTTCCAAAGTATTAGATGCAATTTTGGCTCATCATGACCTTCTGGAGCTTAATTTGGAAACTAGAGTTGTTTGTTGTGATTAGCTTGATTTTGGATGCAATTACCGTGAAATACGATATATTTGCACTTAATTCTAATCATGAGTAAGAGATACTTCAAATCTTTACTATTTCATTTCAGGAACTCTGGAAAAGAACGTGAGGAGGCAGCCCTGGAACATTTCACTACGGTGCAATTCATCTTTCGCCATGGCTAATGATCAAGCGTTCAAACAGAAGAACTCTCGGGAAAGGTTCGCCTAGGTGAATATCACGAATCAGTAACCAGATTAGGCTCCAAATGGAAAGAATAACTGACCCACATCCTTCACCCGACCCAAGGCTATTAAGAAACCCTTTTTAGGGTAATTTCCACATAGGAAATGAAAGAAGGAGCAGCCACACTTCCATCTTGCCTCTCTTTACATTTTTCTCTCTACTCTCTCATTCTTCTCATCCATAACCTATCTACCATCTTCGTCCTTCATTTCTAGACCATCATGCATTCTTATCCTTCCATTATGAGTGTGGAGCTGGTTATTATGAGCAGTTAGACCTCTTCCTTCCTCTTGGAGATGGAGAAGGCTTGAGTTCAAGGGCTTAAGGTTTAATATGTATTTTTGTATTGGATTACTTAATTGCTGATTTAGGACTAGTGATTCGTACTTAAATACATGGTCACGGTCATGCCAAACTTGGATTATTTATGTATTGAGTTGCTTTGTGTTTGACTTGGTAGTGTGAAGTCTCATTTCTACATGTTCAATGAAATCTTTTTTGCTCTCTCTTATCTTCCTAGTTGTGCTTGATATTTGAGGCGATAATGTTTTGAGTTGAATTTTTCACTTGGCAATTTCTTCACACACACTAAGTGTTTTTAAAGGGCTTCATGGAATGGAATTCATTGCATGGAATTCTTAATCTAGTGAGTTGTTGGGGTTTTTATTACAAAACTTAGTACGAAACTACTACTCTACCTTATATTTTGCAAACCATGATAGCATGATCCATTTCCAAAGGGAATTCTTCATCAAAAAACTTCTACATTTTTCCCATATGTTTTAGTTGCATTCCCAAAATAAAAAAACCCAAAAAGAAAGTTTATGTCCTATTTCAATTTAATACACGTTTGAAATCAAAAACGGTTTTTCCACTTAGAGACAAACATAATAATAAGCTAATTTAACTAATTCCACACAAGGCTCCGTAGAGAACAACCCTGAGGTTGCACCCTATAATGCAATCCTTGGAAATCACAATTGTTTTGATCCGTTTCCAAGGCCTAACAACGACAAGTTTTTACACTTTCATCTGTGGCCAGATCAATATGTTATTTGAGGCCTTTGGATGTTTTAAATAATTAAATTTGGTTAATTATTTATAAAAATATATAATTATTAAATAACCTTTAAAATTCCCATAAAGATTATTCTGGTCATTCTGATATGAACCGGGCCTCAATTCCTACTAAGTGAATTTTTCTCTAGCTTTTGGGATTCTGAAAAGTTTACTGATATTTTGGTCAAACTTTGACCAAATGCCCCTAAACTACTTATTTACCAAAATGACCTTAAACTTCTTAAATGGCAATTTAGTCCCTTAATTCTAAAAATACCTCTTTAGTCCCATTCTTAACTGACACTTGGGTTCCTTGACTTTTCCACTTGACCCTTCAGTCCTTTACTTTTTAAAATGACCATTTTGCCCTTGCTTTTACAATGCTAAGGAAATGGTATTTCTCACTCTTCTTTTCCTTTCCTATCATTTTCCTTTCATTCTCTGAAACCTAGAAATTACGTTTGTCCCCTTAAAATAAATTTTGCCCTTGAAATTGTTAGACTGACTGTCACCCAAGAGGAGGGTGAATTGGGTGTCTCAGAAAATTTTCTTCTCAAAACTCAATTTGCCAAAACACTCAAATCAGTTTATCACAAATTTCAAACCATGAGTTAATAAAAAAACTGAAGTATGAAAACAGATTGTATACGTGAAAAACAATATACTTTGATGAGGATAAAAGAAAGATAAGCATATGGCAATTTATCCTGGTTCGGCCCTCTCTGACCTACATCTAGTCCCTAGAGCACCTCTGAGATTTTCAATCCACTAGACCATCCAAGTTTAACTAGGTACTTGGAAAACCATTACAATCACAATGTCATCCCAGACACTTGTGAATCCCATTCCATAACCATTAAACCTCTAAGATTCTCAGTACCTTTATGTCTATAAATTTATCTGCATGACTGAAGCTCTAGATGGATATTTTGGTACCCACATATAATTGGGTCCTTGAATGTCAGCATTAGACTTTACACGTTCTTTAGGAATTAAAAAATATTTATTTCTCACAATAGAAATTTTAATATTGCACGCATGAGAAATATGAGGTGATTTACCACAATACTTGCAAGGAAGAATAGTATGATAGTTTTGCAAGAATCGTGTTGGTATAGTGGATGCAATCTCATGATCAGTAGAGAAAGTTCTTAAAAAATAAATTTCAAAGAATTATTCAAAAACGTTTTTCTTTCAATAACAGATGCAAAAGATTAGTTCAAAACAATTTTATGCAGGCTTCTGAGGGGGGAAACATTATTAAAAACATGAATGAGAAGAATTGGAACTTTTTACCATCAGTGCATCTTGAGCTTTTGAGAGTAATTAATCATCTTCAACCATAAGGCTTCTTCTTTGTAATCCACTCTCTTTTGGTTCTTTTTGTGCTGACTTACTCATGGAAGCATTTTGTGATTAATTCTGCTACTTTTACAGCTTTCAATTTGCTTCATCAACAATTGATGTATACAGCTTACAAAACTGTCAGCATTTTCAATCTTCAAGACATTTGTTAGAGACATAAAGACAATCAAAAGGAATCCCAAATGTCTTTAATACTGAACTAAAATTTTAACTTCGATAAAGATCAAGTTTTATTGCTCAAGAGATCAAAGATATCAATTTCTTTTCATCTTTTGTCCAATCCTTTCTCTGTTTTGGATGAAAAACCATTTTCAAAACAATTTCATGCATCACAATGAAATCCTTTGGTAAAAATTATCATTCTAGCTTTTAGAAACCAAAAAATCAACATCTTTCAAAATAATAGGATAGTTTATCAAAATCATTTGAAAACACATATAACCCAATTTCAGCCACGGATCACTCTTGAGAATGTTAAATCCTTTAAACAAGAGACCCGCTCTGATACCAAATGTTAGACTGGCTGTCACCCAAGAGGGGGTGAATTGGGTGTCTCAGAAAATTTTCTTCTCAAATCTCAATTTGCCAAAACACTCAAATCAGTTGATCACAAAATCCAAACCATGAGTTAATAAAAAACTGGAAAATGAAAACAGATTGTATACGTGAAAAACAATATACTTTGATGAGGATAAAAGAAAGATAAGCACACGACAATTTATCCTGGTTCGGCCCTCTCTGACCTACATCCAGTCCCTAGAGCACTCTGAGATTTTCAATCCACTATACCATCCAAGTTTAACCAGTACTTGGAAAACCATTACAATCACAATGTCATCCCAGACACTTGTGAATCCCATTTTAAGTTTGTCACGGTGGGTACTTGAAAAACCCCATAAATGTTTCCAGGCATTTATGAACCCACTCAAGTTTGCAACGTAGGTACTTGAGAAACCTTTACAATCACTCCCCCTTACCACATGCAAGGTTACACTGGGAATCACACTCCCTTACAGACTTCACGATAACAGAGACTCACATGCTCTGTTTCTCAACTCAAACTCAACCTAACAATTTCAAGATCCCAATCTTGAGTTTCTCACGGAAATACAATGAGTTTGGATGAATCAATAAAATACACTCTCAAAGAGTGGATAAATAAACATTGAAGCTCTTAGAGAAGAAAGTATCAGAATCCTAAAGGTGTGCTCTATTTATGGGTTCAGTGACTAACTTCTTCGTCTCTCCTTCTTTATTGGTTGCTTCTTCATATTTATAGCTGAGGCTCCAATGAATAGCTGTTACTTAGCTTTTGAATGCCCGTTTAGAGAGAAGCATATATCTGTTACTCACAGCAGCTTGGTTTGTTCGTCTGTCAGAAATGCTGATCGAATGACGTGGCGGAAGACATTAATGCTCATAGATATTCCTCAGACGACTTGAGCTACTTTAACAAAAGGGCTACAGTAGCATTTATAAGAGCAGGTATATTTCAAAATATGCAAGCACAAAAATGGAAAGTTCTGGTAGATGTTAGGCGTAGCTGTGTCAGAATCTGTGTTAGAGAAAAATGCAACTCGAGTTTTCAACATCTCACAACTCGAGTTCTGAAACATTGAATTTGAAAGTCATGAGTAAAACTTCCAGTTCTGAAAAATGAGGACCCGATTTCTAAAACAAGTGAAAAACTGTTCAGTTGAAAAGATCCTCGAGACTCGAGTTTGGAAAATCAGAAACTCGAGTTTTGGAAAACTTCTAGTGAAGACTCGAGTTTGAATATCAAGTTTTTGAACTGAGAAAATTTCGCATGGCATGGAACTTGAGTTTGGAAAACATCAAGACTCAAGTTCTCTAAAATTCTAAGTCAAAACTTCCAATTTTCAATTCAATTTTTGTGAAGCAGTTATGGAACTCAAGTTCTGAAAACGTGATGCTAAAACTCGAAGTTGAAACCTCAAGTTTTGACTTCAAGTTCTGTGACAAAATTGTGAAACTCAAGTTTTAAGAAACTTGGAACTCGATTTTTATAAAAACAATTTTTAGAGATGAAGTTCAGAAGCCCGAGACTTGAGTTTTTGAAAATGCAGAACACGAGTTTTACTTCAGGCTGTGAATTTGCACAGATTAGGTCCAGCTTTCATCACAGGGCTTAACTTGCAACAGTCATAACTTTCTCAATTCAACTCCAAACCTTGCAAATAATATATCAATGGAAAGCCCTGTAAGTCTATTTTTACAAAAGATAAGAATCAGTCCAAAATCTGTTATATAGAGAAATTTATGATAGATAAAATAAGCAAAGGTCACTGATAAAGTGTTCAATTCAACCTCCAACTTTCGAAAATTACATCTCCTTCATATGAAATGATTTGATGCTAGTTTTGGTGTTTATGTATCACATTTTGAGTCTAGTTTCATATGAAATTAGTTTCATATCAATAGGACCTGTGGTTTGGGAGATATAATCAAAATACTAAAAATATGTCGAGCTGACAAATACCAGAGGAGCCAAAACTCGAGTTTTGATTAATCCAAAACTCGAGTTTTGAGTCCAAGAGGTTGAAACTCGAGTTTTGATGACCCAAAACTTGAGTTTTGAAACAAAGAAGTTGAAACTCATGTTTTTGATGACCCAGAACTCGAGTTTTGACACTAAGAAGTTGAAACTCAAGTTTTTGATGATCCAGAACTCGAGTTTTGGCACTTCTTCCTGGAACTCAAATTTTGCTTTAGGGAGCTCTAGAAACTTATCAAACTCGATTTTAATCTTCAAGAAATGGTTTTGAGCATCCAAATAAAGCTTAGATGAATGGTAACTCAATGAAAGATGATATAACATCTATTTAAAAACATTTTAACATTCAAATTGAGTTATTTAACCACATCATCCTTCAATTAAAAAGAATGCACAAATATAGTTGTAAATCAATATGGTTATAAAACGTTTTGCTCTTTGATTATTTCACATCATCAAAACTAATCATATCTAACAGAAATTGTGATCTTACTCTGCCTTGTTTCCTAAGGAACTTTATCTGCAGCTCATCTTTGCCAGACCATTTAAAGCATTACATTTTCTAATATAAATTGGGTCAATATTATGTTTTCCTGAATTGGGAAACATAATATACATCATAACTTTGTCTTTCTATGGGTAAGGCTAAACTATAACTATTAATATAACTTTAGATACCATTTAGAGTAGTCTCATCTTTCTTTAACTAAGTCTCTTGTTCTTTCTTACTTGACCATTACTTATACTTAAAGGAAATATTAAAGGATAGGATTTCCAAATTCTTTAACTCTTAATGGTCGTATGCTCTTGTCGGTATAATCCTCTACCAGCTTTGTATTACTTGCAGCTTTTCTTGATCTTCTAAATCTTTGTTGCAATCTAACCTTCTTTCATTAGGTTATAAATTTATCTACTACTTACTTTACTTTTCTCAGATTATTCAATTATATGAGGATAAATATCTTAATTTGGCTTTCCTCATAAGGTTTCTTAAGGTCTGACTGTTAGGATTAAACACACAAACTCAATGAAAGAAACAAATTTCAAAAATTTTCTAATCCCTTTTTTTTGGATCTATCAAAGGCATTTAGATAGAGTAGTTAGGATAGTACCATAATTTTGCAGTTCTTGAATTCGGAGCAAGCAATAATCTTTTAGCGGTTTTTGGAAATTTGATCTCTGGGAGCCAACCTTCTTTGATCGCCTCCATTTATTGGTATCCACGTGAACAATCCCCAACAACGGCAGTGTGCGCTCTTTGGTTTCACTCTATCTATCTCTCTCTAGGGTTTCAATGGATCACTCAATCAAATTCAAAAATTTCTTTCTCTCTATTGCTCATGAGTCCTCATATTTATAGAACTCAAGGAGTGCATTATAATTCAAGATTAATCTTTTATTAATCTTGAAAAACTGAATTTGATAAAGATGTTGAAGATTAATCTTTATTAATCTTGAAATTTGAATTACAAAAGATATCCAAGATTAATCTTTATTAATCTTGAAATTTGAAATAAAAAGATATTCAAGATTAATCTTTATTAATCTTGAAATTCAAATTATGAAATTTGAATTCTAAAATTTGAATTTGGATTAATTTTGATTTGATTAGATCATATCCATTTAATTAATCCAAATAATGAGTCAACAAATTTTTCTTAATTTATCCTTATAAATTAAATCAATATTAGTTATTTAATTTATCAAATAAATTAAATATTAGAACTAGCAAACATTAACATTATGTATATAATATTAACGTAATTTCAAATTTATATATATAATATATAATTCGAAAAAACCTTTAATTAATGCTCATGTTAGGTTGTTCTTGCGTGCGACCCTATAGGCCCATATGAATGTTGGCAATGGGCTAAACTCAGCACTAGCCCGCAAGTCGTAAGTGGCCTCTAGCAAGACGTTACAACTACCCAAATCGCATGAGGATTGTTAACACGACATAACCTTTTATGCAATCACATCACGTCCCTTTTGTCACACGATATCTTGGTCAAGGATGAGGCATGGATGACGTCATCCTCCTATTCCTAACCATTACTTTCTCGATCCCTGAGTAGTTTGATCTCAGAAATGAAAACTCCTTTTCATTACAATATGGCTATACATTTCTTAGACCGACTCATCGAGGGGCCAAGTAATATATCTCAACTAATGCGAGGGACAAATCTCATCTTGATCATTCACATTCCTCTAAATGAAAGATCCCTAAGCCTGATTATAGCTTTTATCATCACCCAATCAAAGGTGACTTTTGACTAAATTAAAACATAGCGACTCTCATGTAATCCATGATAATCTCAGGTTAAAGGGTGTAGTGATGTGATTACATATGAGATAAGCTAATGACTTAATCCATGCAACTTTCTCATAGTGGGTCGATCCAGCACTTTATACTCTTACAAGTGCCTATGACTTTGACTCATATCTCTATTCCTTATTAAATTCATACTGGTCTTACTTTATCTTTGCTCCCACATAGATAATTGACCAGGGATATTTAGGAAATCTTCATAATTTCTTTATCTCTATGGCGAATATCGCACGCCAGCACCAGATTTTGCTCCAAATGGAAAATAAACTCGACCCACCTTCTTGGATCCGACCCTGGGCGGTTAGGATAACCTAATTAGGGTAAGTTCGAAGGAAGCAATAGAGGGAGGAGGCACAAACACTTCACACTCATATTCTCTCATCCTCTCTACTCTCTAAACCTTACTTACATTCCATTTCATCCCCGATCCATCCATGAGCCTTCAATCATCCATTCAGAGCCCGCTTTCACATCAAATGAGTAACTGAGCATCTCCTTTCCTCTTAAGGATTAAGACGCTCTGAATTCGAAGTTCCGAAAGGGGAGTATTTGTTTTCAATTTGTATCTATGTTATCGATTACTTGGATTCTGAGTTAGAACTTGCAATTTGTAAGTAGATACTTGGTCTCGGTCTAGCCAAACTTGGATTATTTGTGTATTGAATTTGTTTTGTGTTTGACATGGTAGAATGGAGTCTCATTTCTACCTATTCAATAAAATCTTTATTGTTCTCTTTAATCTTCCTAGTTGTGCTTGATTTTAGAAGCAATGATGTGTTGAGTTGAATTTTACACCTTACAACTTCCGTACACACACTAAGTGTTTTTAAAGGGTTTCATGAAATGGAGTTCATTACATGGAATTTCTGACCCAGCGAGTTGTTGGGGTTTTCATTACGAAACTTAGTGGGAAAACCGATACTTTCCCTAATCTTTTACAAACTATAATGGCCTACTTATTTTCAAGAGGAAATCCACTATCCAACACCTTTACAATTCAATCTTGTTTTGCTGCTTCCACATAATTCAAAAATACCA
>JANTPZ010145561.1:5072-37385 GCA_025593235.1 Vachellia pachyceras | reverse complement strand
AAAGATTACTGAAATTGGAGTTTGGTATAGAAAGTTATGAGTGTCCAAAGTTGGTGAAAAATCACAGAAAACCTGGGAAAATGAAAATTTACCATATGAACAGTGCTTTTTCACGAATGAATCTGTATCAATTGGACAATTTAATGTTAAAATGAGTATTTTTCCCTCATAAAGGAATGTGTAAGCTTCAATTAGAAGTTGGAACCACTCACTTTCAATTTTTCTAGAAGTAGTTATGAATTTTCAAAGTTGGCCTTAAAAACTGTGAATAGTAACTTTCTTAAAAATGAAAGTTTTCAATTTAGTCCCTTTTAACAGTTTAAGTTATTTGAGGCCATGAATTGGTTCCAAAGCATTATAATAGAAGCTAAGAGGAATAAATAAGAGGTGTTACAGGATGTGTAAATAAAATTTTATTATTTTCAAAAGTTGAAGGAAAAATATGGAAAATTGAAAAATGACCAAATAAACAGTTTTTATTTATGCAATAAACTATATTAATTGATTAAGAAATTGGGCAAGGAGATATTTTTCCCCTGTAGAGGGCTTCATAAGCTTTATTTAGAGACTTGAACCACTCAATTTAAATTTTTGTGGAATTAGTTATGAATTGTCAAAGTTCGACTAAAAATATGGAAAATAACCAAATGAATAGTAACTCGAGAAGAAAATTAAACTTTCAATTCTTTAGTCAATTCAAGTTAAATAAGGCCTAAAAATGGTTCAATCTTAGTATAATATGAAGCTAATGAGGTAAAGGAACATGTATTATGTAACACCTCTTATTTATCCCTCTTAGCTTCCGTTATGATGATTTGGAACCAATTCATGGCCTCAAATAACTCACAAAGTTCAAAAGGATCAAATTGAAAACTTTCATTTTTTATGTGAGTTACTATTCACAACTTTTCAGACCAACTTTGAAAATTCATAACTAATTCTAGAAAAATTGAAATTTAGTGGTTCCAACTTCTATTTGAAGCTTACAAATTCTTCTACGAGGTAAAAAATACTCATTTGTACATAAACTTGCTTAGTTGGTATAGTTTAATTCGTGAAAATATGCTGTTCATATGGTAATTTTCCATTTTCCCAGGATTTTCTGTAATTTTTCGCCAACTTTGAATAGTCATAACTTTCTGTACAAAACTCCAATTCCAGTTATCTTATACTTTTTATAAAACTTTCAATGTGAACTATTTTTCCAAAAAATTTCAGCTCATTTGGAATCCATTTACTCTATTTCACGACAGGTCAAAGTATGAGGTTTGACCAACTTTACTTCCAGCACTTGGCCAAATTTTACCTCTTCTTAACTTCATAACTCAACATATTAATTTCTAAACATTTCTTAATCCTAATAACCTATGTAATAAAAGTGCAACATGTAGCAAATTAAATGCATATGGCCATAGCACATAAAGCACATATTCACACTTTCAATCATCATAAATTTTCAATACAAGTCATGCATAAATTCATACACATTTTCAAAGCAATTAAGCTTAAGGTTAGAAGGTCTTGCTACCTTATGCTTTTAACTTTCCTTTAACTTTGGTGCTTACTTGATCACATGAGAATTTAATTCCTTGCATGAAACCCTTGCCTACATAATGCACAACATTATGGCTATTAAACATAAGTCATTACCAAGGCAAAATCAATTTTTAACTTTCATCACTTATACCATCTTATTCTTGTTTTCAAACTCATATTCATGCATGGTATAGCTTGATTCTAACTCTCCCATATCAAATAAAAAATTGGGCAGAACCTCCCCTAAAAGTTCATCAATCCCAAAATTTACAAAATTCAAGAACAAGCTCAACCAACCACAATATATACATCAAAAGGCTCCTTAAAATACAAGAAGACTTTTACAACCAATAAATGGCTCTAAATCCCTCTCTTTCTCACTTCGCTCTCAAGAACCCTAAGTATCCAAACTTGAGAAAGAGAGACCAAATCAAAATTTCAATCCATGGAAGTTGTAGAGAAGATCACAAGGAAGGATTTCATATATAGCTTTAGGGGAAATCTCCTCTTACCTTAGATTTTCAAGAGCTCTCCTTCTTCTTCCTTGGGTGGATATGGCGTCTTCTCTTCTCTCTTTTTCCAGCTAGGGAAGTAAGCCAAATGGTGGTGGAAGAGAAGGAAAAATGGGGTTTATAAATTCCCATCTAAAAAAAATCAAGGGCTAAGATGAACCTTACTAATTAAGTATATTCTAAGGGTTGGAATTTAGCCACACATGTGACATTTGCTTACTTCTCATTGGCTCCTCAAAAGTTGCCATAATTGCTGTAACTAAATGGGTAAAAATCTGGTTTGGCTAACCAAATTGGATCCCATTCTGTTACTTTTACCAATTACACTTTTTACCGGTAAACATAACTTTATTCCGATAAATCTTTTTCTACTTTTTTGGAGATATTTTCTTCCTTATTTAATCTCCATATTTTCCTCTTGAATATGAAAAATTTATTATCCCCAAAATACCCCTTGGTTTCCTCAATTTTACAAGATTATTTTATCCTGTCCAAAATCCCTGAAAACGAGCAATTGGAGGGCAAAATACTTTTTGGGCCTTGAAAATTTCTACATTTTTCACTGATACTCTAGCCCTTTTTCTTTTCCCAAAATGCCCTCTAGATTGTCTAAGATTAATTTTTGAAATAAATTTCATTTTGGGGATTTTCGGGTCTTTTTTCCGATTTTCGAGAAAATAGCCTTAATCATACACTGAGCAATAATTTTATTAAATACTATAAAATTCACTAAATTTTTTCTATGCCCTGAAGTCAACTGATTAAGGTCTCTTGATACCTAAATAATTATTTTTGGCCATTAAATCTTCAAAATTCTATAAATAAAATTGTAGGCCGATTTTCAACAATCCGTCGAATCTTTGTCAATCAGTGAGTTCCGCTCTATCTTTTTTGCATTGGTGACTTTTTCTGATATTTTGGTCAACTGTTTGACTTTTTTACTTTGACTTTGTTAAATGACAAAAATGCCCTTATGCTTTCTCTTAATGACCAAAATGCCCTTACACTGTCTAACTTTTCGTAATTCCATTTTGCCCTTGACTCTGTTATTGAGCTTTATTTATATTAGTTTTCTACTTGAATTTTCAGAGTCTTAGAGTCAGTTTTAGCCCATACGTGACCTTTTTGTGCTTAAGTTTAGATTAGGAGTTATTGATTTGGATTAATGTGATTTTGGGCACCTATGTAATGAACAATGATTTATTGTGCCTAAATTGCATCATGAGCAAATGATATTGCTCATATTTGCTATTTCATTTCAGGAACTCGTTACAAAAGGGTAAGGGAAGCGGTTCAGGAGAAGTTCACCGTGGAACAATCCAATATTCACCGCGGCCAAAGTTCAAGAAGTCATGCAAGAACTCTCGGGTGAGGTTCACCGCGGTGAATATCACGTAGTACCTGAATTTTTACCTCAGAAGGAAAATAACCCGACCCGGATTGATGGATCTGACCCAGGACAGTTTATTATGCTGAATTAGGGTATTTTCGAGAGAGGTGGAAGGAGGAGGCTGCAGAAGTTGAAGAGAGCATCTCACTCCCATTTCACCCTACCTACACACTACCACCATTTCTCCCCATTTCTTCATCATCCATTCATCTATCATGCGTTCATCATCCATTCAAAGCTCATTTCCATCACCCATGAGGAGCTAAGCATCTCCAACCTCTTGAAGATGAAGTGAGCCAGAGTTCAAAGTGCCGAAAGGGGAGTATTTGTTTTTAATCTGTATTTACATTATGGATTACTTGAATTCCGAGTTGGACTTTGTAATTTGTGTGTAAATGCTTGGTCTCGGTTGTGCCAAACTTGGATTATTGTGTATTGAGTTGTTTTGTGATTGACAAAGTAGAATGGAGTTCATTTTGCTTATTCAATGAAATCTTATTGGTCCTTTCTATCATCCTAGTTGTGCTTGGTTTAGAGTCAACAATGTATGGAGTTGATTTTGTCACTTTGCGATTTCTGTACACACACTAAGTGGTCTTAAGGGATCTCATGGGATGGAGTTCATTTCATGTTATTTCGAACCCACCAAGTCGTGTGGGGATTTAGAAGGAGATCATCGTATGACGCTCTGGACCCATGCGAATTGTTGGGGTTTTGATTTCGAAAACTTAGTGCGAAAATCGATACTTTCCCTTATCTTTTGCAAACTATAATGGAACACTTTGTTTCCAAGAGGCACCCATTATCACACACATTTCTCTTTCTCAAAGATGCCTTTACTTTCGTTCTCAATCAAGAAAACACCAAAAAGAATTTAGTTTATTTTGTAATTAGTCTAGATACATAGGACAACTGGCATCAAACCCTGATTGCATTTGCATCACAAGCATAGACCCAAGCTAAGAATTATTGGTACACCTTTTCGCTTCCAGAGAGAACGACCCTGGGGTTGTCACTATACAACCTTTTGAAATCAAAATTAATATTCTTGATCCATTTTCAAGGCTAGACAGCGACCTAAGTTTACAATTTGTGGCTTAGTACGGACCACTCTGTCTCCCTTGATCTTTTGTGTAATGACCTTTGCGTACTTCCCAGTAGGTCACCTATTCTGAGATTGCTCCAGGACGAGCACGCTTAACTGCGGAGTTCTCATAAAATTTCTTCCGCTAAGCCAGGTCTGACTTTGGGCTATTCAGCCCATCGCATCAACTTTTTCCACTCTTTCTATCTTTGGGTTTTAACTTGACTTCTGACTACTGGTTTGACCCTTTTTATCCAATGACCATATTACCCTTGGTCTTTGTACTTAATGACATTTACGTCCTTGGCTTACATTCTTAGAAATTTCAAAGCCTTGTGACTAAATTGACCGGGGTCTATTTGTTCCATTGATATCTTCTCTTTTTGTACTTTTATTTCTGAGCCTTACCTTATCTTATAGTTATCAGTCTGGCCTCTATTCCAATTTACAGAAAAGGGTGGATATTAAATTTCTACCCCCTTAAAATAAATTTCGTCCTATAAATTTGTATACCTTACACCATCACATTTAGGTATCTGGCTTTCTTGTCCTTTTCAGTTTCCCATGAAATTTCATCTAGTGTCAATTCTCTCTAACTGGGAAACGTGCAAGACATCATGGATAAAGCTCAGGTTCGGGGGTAAATCCAAACGGTAGATAATTATTTCCAACTCATTTAGTCATTTGGAATAATCCAATAGACTTCGCATTGAGCTTCTTATTTTTAGCTCTATCTAGTCCGATGGAGATCTACATCTCTCGCCATACTAGGCCTTTCAGAACACCATTTAGATACTGGAATGGTAGCTGTTACTAAAAATACATTCAATTAATCGTAAGCATACATTCCATTTCTCTCTTAATTCCAGCATCTATGCTCACATTAGATTGCCGAGCAACTGAATTAGTCTCTATTGACTAACTTTATTTTCATAGCTAAAAAATATACCAATTCTATCATTCTGTCTGTGATCATCGAATCACATCAGGGTCTATCATTTCTGGTAATTCCACATTAACATCCATTATAACACTATCCCATTTTCATTATGGAATTGACGGAGGTCGCAACATTTTTGGTGGCTTCTACTCTCCGACAGATAAGACATCCAAACACATAGTCAATGATGTCTCCTTTCATTCCTAACCGCCAACAGACATGTCATTTCAGGATACCTCACCATCATTCCTGAATGGATAGTGTACCTGCTCTTGTAAGTCTCATTCGACCATTACTGCCTTAAAGTAGGCATTGGAGGGATATAATATTTGCTTTTGATCTCTATTATTCCCTTAGGAATCTTATAAAAATTCATTGTTCCGCCAAGGCTCAACTGAGTCTCAACAGATTGGATCACATGATTATCTTTTTGAGCCTTATTAACCTCCCCGGTTGTACAATTTATAATCCGAGTGTGCCAAACTTATCAGGTTTCACACAGAAATTTTTCCCATCCAACTCCTGTGTGAAATATCGTCGAGTAGTCCTTGCTTCCACATGAATATCGTAATCATCTACCCCGTTTTTTCGACTTAGCGCACCACTGGCTCATCCATCATAATGTACATCATTTAATAGTCATAGCCGTTGAGCAATTTCCCCCATCGGCTCACAAGTCAATGATTGCTCCGCATAAATAGTGCCTCCCTTATCTTTAGAGTAAAAAAAATTGCTGCTAGCTCTAAATCAAATGTGGGAAACATTTTCATCATGAGGTTTTAATTGACACGAGTCATAGCAATCTTCCCCTTTTATATCAATACAATTTTCAATCCATGCCCACTGGCATCATCGTAGACCACACATGTCTACTTTGGATCTAGAAACACACCTCCTATTCTATGCCCACTGGCATACTGTAGACCACACATGTCTACTTCAGATTTGGGATTATCAACATTTGGGTTTAGGTAAACCGATCTCCTCATCAATTTCCAATTGATGCAAAACACAACGACCTTCCCCATCAATGTTAGGGTCTAGATAGGCCTGCCTCCTCATCACTTTACAGAAACTGGATTTTAATTGATGTGAGACACAGCGACCTTCCTAATGTCAGGGTATAGGTAGGCCTGCCTCCCCATCAATTCCCAGATATCAGGATCAAATTTTCCATCCCACGTAACCATTTGATTATTTTAAATGAGCCTAGCCAGCGCCAAAGCAATCCGGGAAAAATTTATATAAACTATTCATAAATACCCGACATGCTTCTCTAAAGATTTGGAGTACACTCATACATCACCAATCAAAGACTATGACAAACTAATCCAAGTACTGCCGGAAACAATCAATAAATACAATTTACAAACTATGGGCATTCATCAATCCGAACGGCATTGCTAAAATCCCACAATATCCACATCTAGTCTGAAAATCCGTTTTAACAATATTACCTACTCAAACCCGGAGTTGAAGGTAACCTGACTTAAAATCAAGCTCAGATAATATCTTGACTCTACTCAATTGATCTAACAGATTGTCAATTTGGGGAAACAATAATCATCTTTCATTATCATCTCAATCCATTCATGGTTGTTTATACGCAATGTAAGACTCCCGCCTTTCCTTCAACAAAGAGAACTGGGGTCCCCATAACACATGATGGGCCAAATAAACCCCTTCTCTAGCAGCTCTAAAATATGCTGCTTGAGCTTTGTCATACCACTTGGAGCAATTCAATGCAGAGTCTTCAAAATTTCAACTGTCCCAAGTATTAAATCCAAGACAAACTCTACCTCTCACCGGAGGTAACCCATCGATGTCCTTGAACAACAAGTCCAGGAAGCAGCTATCCCATGTTTTACCATTGGTGCAACTATCCCATACTTCCTGTCTCTCAGGAATTAATTGCTCTCCCTATCTATCAGGAAGCAGCTCGCCTAACAGTGGCAATTCATCCCATTTGATCCATGTCTATCAGGGTCCTGCCCCTTCCTGTCTATCAGGAAGTAGCGCGTCCTACCATGCAACATCTTTCCGGCATAGGAAGATCACCGCCCAAAACTTAGGGAGATATTTATTGGTTATCACCTTCTTTAACATACTTTCCGTTGGGTACACCCCCTTTTCATCATCTAGCAATGTATCATATTCCCATTTGGACCTTCTCATAACCTCTTAATCACTTAGCAATGGCATTTAACATTAATGAGAACTTCATTTCTCACTTTTCAGGTTGGCCTGATTGTTACACCTTTCCTGATGCCTAAAGATATATTATAATATCATTAATCAAAACCACAATTTTGAAGGCATCACCAAGTCCTAGAAGATCTGTCTTTACCTTTCCTAGGTGTAACATATATTACTTATCTCCATTTCTCATCATCTGCATCGTTATGATAGGTTACCTAACTTTCTCTTTGGTAGCTCTTAGAATTCCTTGACCAATCCACCTTGGTCATTTCAACTTTTGCAATTTATTCACATAGTAATCCTTTATCACATATAGATTTAAGCCTATATACCAGCAAATAATTCATCACGAAGTATCCTCAAACTATGTTGCTAGTACTATGCCTTTTCGATTTTTATTAGTCATAAAATTAATGGGGCCATCCTGGTTGGAACATCTGTTGTAACTACTGTAACACATCAGGAGTTGTAGCTATTACACGCCTCTTACAGTCCATCCACTGTATTCATATTAATCACGAGTCTTTTTAACAATTTCCAGTACCTTTAATACTCTTTGCACTTCCACTATACTACTCTGTCTCTTACGTTACTGGCCACAACTTCATCAACAATTTCTCAACTCAAATTTCATTCTCAATATCTTAATATCTTGGAATGGCGGCCATTAAAGCCCACGGAGTCCATTAGTGTTCACATTCAAATGGCGTACTAGAAAAGTAGCCTTACCATTTTTAATCCCCTTACAATTCTTGTCGTCTACAATGGCTCTATAATCCACATCTGGATTCTTGGGCTGCTCTAACACTTTATTCAAGCTCCTAGATAAAACTAGAACATTAGAATCTGATTAGGAAGAAGTATAGGCAGATTTTGTTTTCATAGGAGACTTCTCTTCTTCAACCTTGATTAGCCTCTCTGGCTCAATCACAACAGGTTCTTCCTGTAACTGCATCAACCAAGCATCACATCTTAGTCTCTTCCTCAGAGAAAGCTCTTCTGTAAGAACCGGTATCTCTACCGGGCTCTCAAGTTTTGGGGCAATCTAATTCAGATCATATGCCTCTCTAGCCCATCTGGATATATGCTAATTGAAACCCTCGTCCATGTAAAGTGGTATACTCTCAGAGTCCTTGGGTGTTAGCATCCAGTATGCGCTGCAGAGAAGCAATCCTATGAAAAACTGAACCCTCATATCTGTTATCCCCTACATATTCTGGTAGTTCTTGTGCTAGCTCTTTCTCTTTTTCTATCACATTGGAACCAATCTTCGAAGGTTCCTTCTTATCATGTTCTTTCATTGGTATACTTGGTTTTTCATGTTTAGCCAGTCACATTTATTCATATAATAATGAACATAAGATATAGCTATCTAACGTATGTCCATAAGAGGCAACCAATGCATAACGTAACATTTAGCTCATGTCATATTAATTTCATATGCATATTGAATAATAGTGCACAATATATCAAATAACAATGCACAATTATTCCAAACAAATCCCAAACCTTTGCTCTGATACCAAACAATGTAACACATCTTATTTATCCCTCTTAGCTTCCTTATGATAATTTAGAACCAATTAATGGCCTCAAATAACTCACAAAGTTCAAAAGGATCAAATTGAAAACTTTCATTTTTATGTGAGTTACTATTCACAGCTTTTTGGGCCAACTTTGAAAATTCATAACTAATGCTAGAAAAATTGAAATTTAGTGGTTCCGACTTCTATTTGCAGCTTACAAATTATTTTATGAGGGAAAAATACTCATTTGTACATAAACTTGCTCAGTTGGTACAGTTTAATTCGTGAAAATGTACTATTCATATGGTAATTTTCCATTTTCCCAGGATTTTCTGTGATTTTTCGCCAACTTTGAACAGTCATAACTTTTTGTACAAAACTCCAATTCCAGTTATCTTGTACTTGTTTTAAAACTTACAATGTGAAATATTTTTCCAGAAAACTTCAGCTCATTTGGAATCCATTTACTCTATTTCATGATAGGTCAAAGTATGAGGTTTGACCAACTTAACTTCTAGCACTTAGCTAAATTTTACCTCTTCTTAACTTCATAACTCAACATATTAATTTCTAAACCTTTCTTAATCCTAATAACCTATGTAATTAGGCATTCTTAGGGTATGCATTAGTTACCATAAGTCCAACATGCATGTATGAGTTAAACTTACATGTCACATTACAATCCTTAATCAAAACAACATAGGTTTACGACATAAATTTACAATCATACACATATGCAAGCTTTGCTTCAAGCATCATGCACTTTCTCCTTACCCTTTTATAAGCTTCCACCTAAAAATGGTTAGTGGGGGAGAATGAGATTTTTGGAAATCCCAATAGCAAAACTTTCTAACACAATTTATAAATTTGCATGACAACTTTCAATATAAGTGTGAATTCATAAAAGTGCAACATGTAGCAAATTAAATGCATATGGCCATAGCACATAAAAACACATATTCACACTTTCAATCATCATAAATTTTCAATACAAGTCATGCATAAATTCATACACATTTTCAAAGCAATTAAGCTTAAGGTTAGAAGGTCTTTCTGCCTTATGCTCTTAACTTTCCTTTAACTTTGGTGCTTACATGATCACATGAGAATTTAATTCCTTGCACAAAACCCTTGCCTACATAATACACAACATTATGGCCATTAAACATAAGCCATTACCAAGGCAAAATCAACGTAAAACTCCCTTAAACTTCTCTTTGAATTACATAGGCCCTAAAACATCAAAACTTGTCTTTAATGTTTTCTAATGCTTCCCAAAACTTGCACTCACTTTTACCCTACACAAAATCTCATTTTAAAGCCATTGGATGTATCACAATCAACAAAAGTTGTCATAATTACTACAACTAAATGGGTAAAAATTTAGCCACACATGAGACATTTGCTTGCTTCTCATTGGCTCCTCAAAATTTGTCATAATTGCTGCAAATAAATGGGTAAAAATCTGGTTTGGCTAACCAAACTGGATCCCATTCGGTTACTTTTACCGATTACACTTTTTTCCGATAAACGTAACTTTATTCCGGTAAATCTTTTTCTACTTTTCTAGAGATATTTTCTTCCTTATTTAATCTCCATATTTTCCTCTTGAATATGAAAAATTTATTGTCCCCAAAATACCCCTTGGTTTCCTCAAATTTTACAGGATTATTTTATCTTGTCTAAAATCCCAGAAAACGAGCAATCGGAGGGCAAAATACTTTTAGGGCCTTGAGAATTTCTACATTTTTCACTGATACTCTAACCCTTTTTCTTTTCCCAAATGCCCTCTAGATTGTCTAAAATTAATTTTTGAAATAAATTGCATTTTGGGGATTTTCGGGTCTTTTTTCCCGATTTTTGAGAAAATCACCTTAATTGTACACTGAGCAGTAATTTTATTAAATACCAAAAAATTCACTGAATTTTTTCTATGCCCTGAACTCAACTGATTAAAGTCTCTTGATACCACAAATAATTATTTTTGGCCATTAAATCTTTAAAATTATATAAATAAAATTCTAGGCCGATTTTCACAAATCCGTCGAATCTCTGTCAATCGGTGAGTTCCGCTCTATCTTTTGGGCATCGGTGACTTTTTCTGATATTTTGGTCAACTGTTTGACTTTTTTACTTTGATTTTGTCAAATGATCAAAATGCCCTTATGATTTCTCTTAATGACCAAAATGCCCTTACACTGTCTAATTTTTCGTAATTCCCATTTTGCCCTTGATCTTTTGTGTAATGACCTTTGCGTACTTCCCAGTAGGTCACCCATCCTGAGATTGCTTTAGGGCGAGCATGCTTAACTGCGGAGTTCTCATAAAATTTCTTCCGCTGAGCCAGGTCTGACTTTAGGTTATTCAGCCTATCGGCATCAACTTTTTCCGCTCTTTCTATCTTTGGGTTTTAACTTGACTTCTGACTACTGGTTTGACCCTTTTTATCCAATGACCATATTATCCTTGGTCTTTGTACTTAATGACATTTACGTCCTTAGCTTACATTCTTAGAAATTTCAAAGCCTTGTGACTAAATTGACCGGGGTCTCTTTGGTCCATTGACATCTTCTCTTTTTGTACTTTTATTTCTAAGCCTTATCTTGTCTTATAGTTATCAGTCTGGCCTCTATTCCAATTTACAGAAAAAGGGTCGATATTACATATTACAATTTTACCATGGTTAAAGTGGAAGATGACAAGATTAGTAGATAATGTCACATGTAAGGTTAAAATGAGAATTATAATTGATCTTAGGGATAATGATGGAAGATTAAAATGAATAGCCAAGAACAACTTTTGAAAGGCAATGTTAATAATGGTTAAAGTGAAAATTTGGTTAAATATGATTGGAAGATTTTCTTTGGTTGATTGAAGAAATATCTCAACCCAATTAGATGTTCCACTTAAATACCAATACACTTCATTCTTCTTTCTCATTTCGCACAGATCAAATAGAGAAGAGAGAGGGGAAGCTTTCATGGAGAATTAGAGAGAAAGAAGAGAGAGAAAAGATACATGGCTAACAACCCCCCACAAATAACTTCTTTTCCCCTTATTTCCATCACAAAAGTTGTTCCTCTCATCAAGAACAATGTTCCGATGATTTTATTTTATTGTGAGGAGGAATTTTGTGCAGCTCAAGAAGTGCTGAAGTTTTGAGGAATCAAACTTGGAGTCAAGGTAAGTAGTGATATGAGATGTATATATGAGCTATTGATGTTGAGTTTTTATGATTTTGGAAAGCAATAAAGCTAAGAGGTGGTACCGGCAAAATTTAGAAACTGTATACAAAGTTTGGTTAAAGAGAAAATCTTGATAAAGGAAGTAGTTAGAGCTAGCATTATGGTAGTTTATGGAAGGAAATGATAAAACATCATTTTTAAAGTTAAGTAAATTTTTGAGTAAGTGGAATGTCATTGTTTTGAGTAATTGAAGGGGTAGGAGGTTTCTTTTGATCCATTTGAGCATGTAAATGAATTCTACATGAAAAAATAGGGGGAATAAGAATGTTACATTAATTTTTAAGATTATGGAATTACAAGTGCATAGTCAGGTTTTAAAGAGAACAAGTAAGACTAATTAATAAGCGATAATGGTTTCAATGGTCCTAATGAGTTTAGTAACTAATATGTGATGTTTTTAAGGCCATTAATATTATGAAAGTGAAAATGGAATCTTGGACAATAAAGCTCTTATTATGGAAATAAAGGGAAACAAAGAAAACAAAAGAGAAAGATAATAAAGTTCCAAGGCAGCAAACTTCTTTCCTATTCCTTCACGCTTTGTTGTATCTAGCTTTTGAAATGTTTGTATGCTTATATGATATGTGAAATCTTGCATTTTTGTATGTGACTAAGTGTGAGAAATATTTTAGGCCTATATGTTTTACAGGCTAGGCATGATATGTTGGGATTGGAGGGCACAACAAAATATTAAAATTTCCTATCCCCATCTTGGATCTGTAGAAGATGTTTAATTCATTTAGTTCGAAGTATACCTTTCTTTGACTCGTTTGAATGTTTCCTTTTCCTTTCTTGTATAGTTTCAAGAAGCCAAAAATCCAATTAGCTCCCTCTACTGGTATCCACACGAAAAGCTTTCAACTCAAACGGTGTGCTGGTGCCTCAACATCTAGCTCTAGGATCAACTCTCTAATGGATACTATTTACTTGATAGCTTGAAATTTTGGCCAACTTCAAAAGTTGGTAACTAATTCTAGAAAAATCCCAAATAATTGGTTTAAGTCTCTAATTACAGCTTACTCAATTCCTTATGGATGGAAAATAATGATTTGAGCATATTAAAACTAAAACATCCCCTTAAACCATTCAAATTTCATTGTTCATTTGGTCAAAAGAGGGGATTTTGATGCGGCGAACTTTTTAAACCACAACCAAAATTTACTCTCTATAACACCTCTCTTATCTCATTTTAATACACTTTAGAGACTTTATCTAGATCATTTGAGGCTATTACAACATCCAGAAACTTATCTAGATCACTTGAGGCTGCACTTCAATTATTATTTACTTAGAAACTTAGCATTTTAGGCCCAACTTTGAAATTTCACAACTAATTCTAGAAAAATTTAAACTAAGTTATCTAGGTCTCTAAAGAAAACTTGCTCAATCCTTTATAATGAAAAAATATTCCTTGATCCAAAATAATTCTCAAACAATAATCAAAAGAGTTGAAAAAAATCACTATTTACTTGGTCAAGATTTTGGGACTTCGTCATGACCAACTCTAGGATTCGTCACAGCCAACTTGTTTTACCACAAGAAAATTCATCTTAGATGTAGCTTGCTACAGCAAAACTCCCTCTCTAACCAATTTTGCCGAGGCAAACTCTTCACTGTCAAATTTTTTGGTTTTCCAACTGAATTTCAAAAATTTATAACTTTTTACGCATAAGTCCAAATTGAGCAATCTATGGCTTGTTGCAAAGCTTGAAAAAAGAAATACTTGCATGCAAAATCTCAATGTGATTGGAATTCATTTACTCCTTTTATTCTATTATGTCATAATTAAGGGCTTCTAACCCTTTAATGGCCAAGCTACATGCTCTTTTCATTTTCTTTGTGCATTTTCCTTCATGACACACATGTTCACATCACGTATAGCACATAAATAACTTAGTGTAGGAGTTTAATTTACAATTTGATTAAAAGTACCACATACGAAACAAAATGCACAACATGTGCAACCTTTCCTTTCGTAGAAACCATCTACCTTTATTCATCAACTTCTTTACTCTTGCTTCTTGAGCTTGTGCCTATTATAAGATATTGGAAGGAATGAGATTTCAAATAAATCCTAGTAGCAAATAATTAATAACAAATCCACATCCATGGTTATTTATGTGCAAACTAGTATGCCATGAAATATAACAAAAAAAATATCTTACTTCTCACATATTTGCACAAAGCCAAGGCAATCATTGCATGGCTACAACCATGCTCACTCACAAGCAAGGATTTACATGTCTTATGGCTACAACCACACATCATACATGGTATATAACATATATAATAATCAATGCAAAGTAGATGCCAAAGTTAAAAGTTTTTCTACCTTATACTTGACTTAGCTTTCCAATTAACTTCAAGTGGCTTCCTACTTGTATTTGTCACCTTGATTCTCTTCTTGGCACTTTGGCACTCCTACACATGCCATAGTACAATTGGCATCAATACCATGTCATCACTAGTGCATTATAATCATCAATTCTTCTTAAACTAAACCTTGACTATTAACTTCTGACTTGGCTATTTATGTTTTTAATGCTTCCACAATTGTGCTTCAGCTTCTACCCTACACAACTTTGCATCTTAAATTCAATGGAAACTGCAAAATATGCAAAATCACACTCCTTCCATTCATTTCTACAGCTGGACGATATACACAGAAAACTGGAGGAAATGAGATTTTACAACATCTCTTTGCATACACATGCATAATCTCATTCTTATACTAATTCCCAATCATTTAATAACCTTAAAACATTCATCTTCACAGTTCTTCAATTTCAATCAGCAGCTAAGGAATTGGTTTCATGTTTCAATTTGGAAACAACTTCAAATCAACTCAATTAAAGGATCTACATGTAGCAAGACATATAGTGAGTTGATCTAAGACACTTGTTGCTTCCAATTTTCACTCATCTTCATTTTCTCTCACTAGGTCTTTTTAAGACCACTCTTGAAAATCATCAACTATGAGCTTAGAAAACTAAACTGATTAAATGGTAGAGAAGAGGTCCTCGATGTGTTTAATATGAAGAAATCAAGCTAAAACACCAACTTACTTTTGATTTTGGCTTGTATTCTCCACTTTCTCTAGAGCTTTCTCTTCTCTTCATCCTCTCTCTCCTCTTCATCTGTTTCAACAAAAGAATGGCATAAATAAGAGGCTTGGACGGCTTTAATAAAAGTAGCCCATTTGTTATAATGCATATGGGGTCCATTTCTACTAATAAAGCAACTTTATATTGATAAAATCTACCATTTTATGTCAATATCTTCATTTTCTTTTCATCTTCAAATATGAAGATCACAAGTGGTAACCTTGCATCCCCACAATCTCCTTTTGAAAATGTGAAGTTACTATACCATATTGTTTTCTATCGAAAACTCTTTTCAGAAATTTTCTGATCACTTGACAGTTAAGGGTCACCAAACATTTCCAAAATTCAACTTATCATTCCATGATTTTTCTCATCTCAAGTCACCTTCAAATATGCTTTAAATTAGTTTTCTCTCAAAACCTTATTTATGGATTTTTAGCCTTTCGTATCACTGATTCAGAAAAATATTGTTGAGTTAAGGCTGAAATCAATTTTATAAAATAGAGTATTTTCAAACTATTTTCACCATTTTTTTAATACATTTTTGAGGTCTTTAGGCATTTCAAATAATTATATTTGGCTGAAAATACAAAAATCAACCAAATATTAAATGACCATAAAAATTCCTACAAGAGTTATTTTGGTCATTTTAACTTTAACTGGACCTCAATCCATGATCAGTGAATTTTTTTCTCAACCTTCTAGTGCCTAGGGTCATTTTCTAGTATTTTGGTCAAAATTACCAAAATGCCCTTGACTTTTCACAAATTGATTCTTTTGACCTTACGTTTTCTTTAATTGCAAAATGGCACCTTTGGCATCTCTTATGCTTCTAATCACTCTCTGAACCCTTAATTACTCTGTAGCCCCTTGCTAAGCCCTTATCCTTGATTACTAAAAAATGAGGATATTACATTTTTGACCATATTTGCTGCGGTGAACTTTATAGTTCGTTGTGGCAAACTCTTCCAAAACATAAAAATTTCCTTCTATGAGTGCTTTTGCCACGGTGAACGCTGGACTTTGCCAAGGCATACTTTGTTACTGTCATTTTTCTGGTTCTTAGCAAAACTTTGAAATAGCATAACTTTGTGCATACACAAATAATAATAGAAAACTATAGTTGATTTTAAAGAATATATGAACTACTTGTCTAAAAATTTCTATGGCATTTGGAGCTCATTTGCTAATTTTTGGTCCAATTATGCCATAATAAGGGTGTTGGACCCTTGTGATTTTTCATGCTCAAATCTATTTTCTCATAACAATTCACTTCATGATCAACAATACTAGCATACATAGCCCATATGTACATTACTTATCATGTAAATGCTTAAGAGTATATATTTTCATACATTCATCCTTAAGAACACATGTATAAAACTACAACCACGTGTGCAATTTTTCCCTTGCAATTGGAAGCCACCCACCTTTCATCCTTACACTTCTTAGCCCTTACCACTTGAGCTTGTGCCTATTGTTTATTATTGGAAAGAATGATATTTCAAAGAAATACACTGGAAACTATCTCTAACTAACACATTAACATGCACGATTATTAGGATGTAAACTAGTATGCCATGAAACATAAATAACAACACCTTACTTCTATCATATTTGCACAAGGCCAAGGCAATCATTGTATAGGTACAACCATGCTCACTCACAAGTAAGGATTTACATGTCTTATTGCTACAACCACAAGTCAACCATGGTAATTAACACATACAACAACTAAAGGCAATGTACGTGTAAAAGTTAGAGTTTTGCTATTGATTGAGCTTAATTTATTTATAATTTTCAATGTCATTTTCAAGGTTTTTATTGCACTTTTTACCTCATTAGGATCATAAGTGTGCTTAATTGAAGGATAGATTCTTCTATTATGATTAGCATAGTTTAGGGTAAAATTGCCATGTTTAATTAACAAATTGCATTTAAACCTAACCCTTGGCAATCAATACTTTAAATCATTGCTATTTATTTTAGGGAACTCTGATTCTAAGGTAGATATGAATATGAAGCAAATCTGGAGATGTTTATCATGGCGAAGACAGAAGAGAAGAGGACAAACCTCTCAAGAATGGTTCACAGTATCAAACACTTAAGTTTGTCATGGTGAATATCTCATATCAGCAACACTGTCAGACCCAGAATGGAAAGAAAACTGACTCATGTTATGTATCTAGCCCAATGCAATTAGAAACCCTATTTAGTGTAATTTTCATGCACGATAAGGGGGATGAAGTAGCCACCACAAACACTCTCTCATTTCCATTGTCACTCATTCCCTTCTATTACAAACCTTAACCCATTCATTTCTGTTCTTCCATTCCAACCAATGAGGAGCTCACAATCTTCCATGAATGATACTATGGTGATCTCCATGAGTGGCTGGACATCTCTCTTCCTCTTGGAGATGGTGAAGGCTTGAGTTTGTAGTTGTTGAGTTAGGGTTTATGGTTTGTAATTTAGATACTTGATTGTAGTTGCAATCATTTTTGGATTTCTTTTTGTGTAACGGATCGGTCTATATTTGGCACCATAGTATGAAGTCTCATATTTATCTATTCAGTTCAACCATTACTTCTCTCTCTTATTTGCCTAGTTGTGCTTGATTTTATAGATGATGATATTTGTATTAGATTTTTCATTGAGCATTATACTGCATACATTAAGTGTTTTCAAAGGGATTTCATGGAATGGAGTTCATTACATGAAATTCTTGACTCAGTGAATTGCTGAGGTTTTTCCATATGAAACTTAGTAAACTACTACTCACCCTAATCATTTTGAACTATGATAGCCTGAACTATTTTCAAGAGGAATTTCTCATCAATCAAATGTTTGTTTATTGCATGAATGGAGTTCATTACATAAAATTCTTGACTCAGCGAGTTGCTGATGTTTTTCTATATGAAACTTAGTGAACTACTACTCACCCTAATCATTTTGAGCTATGATAGCCTGAACTATTTCCAAAAGGAATTTCTCATCCATTAAACTTTTGTTTATCCGCTTTATTTTCTACATTACCAAAAAATCCAAAAAGAAATTTACACTTTAAATGTTTTTCATTTCTTTAGATCAAACTTTTGCAAACTCCAAAAACCCCCAATTTTGGATCATTATTCTGTTGACGTTTAGTTAATCTAGAGTAGTTGCGTTTGAGGCTCCAATTAAAAGAACAACCCAGGGTTGCACACTGTTTTACAATCCTTAGAAAATATTGTTTGATATGCTTCAAAGGAATTTTACTAATTGAAAGAATGGAACCTGAAATAGGGGGGGTCGAGGATCAGCCATATTGAAGCTTTAACTTTCCAATGGGTTCTTGGAGTGGATTCTACTTGTAACTTGGAACTCATCTGGGCAATTCACAATCCTACACATGTCATAGTGCATTTGGCATCAATACTTTGCTATTACTAATGCACTGTGACCCTTATCATTTCATGAAATCTATTTGATGACCACTTAAGGCTCTTAGCTTTCTAAATTTGGCAAATGTGACTTTAATGCTTCCAAAATTGTGTTTTCACTTCTACCCTACACAATTTTGCATTCTAAACTCAATTTTCCCTCTTGAACCTCAGCTGCAAGAAAATCATTAAAAATTGGAGGAAATGTAATTTGCAATATTTCTTTGCACACATTCTAATTCCACTTCTTGCACATTTTCCAACCATTTAACATGCATCCACATGCCTCATATTTTCAATCCAAGAACAAAAGTAAGGGCTTCTTGCCAAAATTCATTTCATCATCAAATTAACTCAAATATGACATCAACATACAACAAAACATGTATAGAGTTGATGTATACTACTTACTACTTGTGATTCTTGATAAAATCATTTCCCTCAAACCCTCATCATCACCACAGACCACACAACCACTTGGAAAAATAAACTGATTAAAAGAGAGATTAGAGGGTCTAAACAAGTTCTATGGAAGATTTCAAGCCTAAAACACAATCTTGTTAGCGTAGGATTTGACCAAGGGGGTGAATTGGTCAATTAAAAAAATTAAACTTAAAACACAGAATAAAATTGAAGTCACGAGAGAGAGAGGAATGATGAACACAGAGATTTATCATGGTTCGGTCCACTTAACCTATGTCCAGTCCTCAGAGCACCTCTGAAATTTTCAAATCCACTACCAACAGCAAACAAGGCCAATAATGCCTTTACAATGGAGATTCACACTCCTCCTCACTATATGCAATAAAACAGAGACCCACGCTCTCTGTTTTCTAAAAATTTCACAACCTAATGGATTCAAGGTCCCAACCTTGAATTTCTCTCAGATTTACAGAAGATAATGCTCAAAGAAACTCTCTTAAAGAGTAGATAGCAACTACTGAGGCTTGGAAAGAATATTCAAAGATTTACAGAGAATGAAGATGAAAGCTTTGAATGCTTGTCAATATTGTTCTTGTTATTCTCCGTAATGAATGCTTGGTCTTTTATAGATGGGAATTCACGTTAGAGTCATTTAAGTGTCCGTTACTCCCATCAACCAACTCTTCGTCTTCATCATTAATGCTGTAATAAATGCTTCTGAGTAACGTGGATGATGAAGGCTTTAATTATGCAATCTGTCTGTGAGTATAGCATTTTCTCTTTCTATGATCCTGGACTTCTGTATTTATGAAGGCAAGTGAAGTTTAAACATTGTTAGTTATGAATAAGGAAAGATGCAGAGCAGGTGAAAAGCTGTCAGAGAGAGAAAATAGCCGTTGAGAAACAATACTCGAGTGTTTATTCGTAGTACTCGAGTGTTAATCAAATATTTTGAATTTTATAAAATGATACTTGAGTGTTTTCTGTTAATGCTCGAGTTTCACAAACACTTTTGAAATTGCTCGAGTGTTATCTGAGAGTATTGCAGAAGATTTTGAAATTTAGTGTAAATACTCGAGTGTTGAAATTCTTGTGCTCGAGTGTTAGGAATACTTTCAGTTGATACTCAAGTGTTCAGAAGGAAACTTGAAGTGAAATCATTTGAAATATCACAATACTCGAGTGCTGAAAACATAAAACTTGAGTGTTGTCACTTTCCTTCCATTACTCGAGTGTTTAGATGGAAGTGTTGTGTCTTTGAGGAAATGGTGCTCGATACTCGAGTATTCAAAAGTCAATACGCGAGTGTTGTCAACACTTTCACCTAATACTTGAGTAATGTGCTTGAAGTGTTGTCTTTCATTTGAAAACTTTGCCCGATACTCGAGTGTTGAGAATAAGCACTCAAGCATTGTCAACACTTCCTCCACAACACAAGTGTTATACTTCAAGTTCAAGTATTTTGACTCAATACTCAAGTATTCAAACTCAATACTTGAGTGTTGGCAATACTTCCATTTGTAACTCAAGTATTCTGCTCCATGTTTTGAGTACTTTTTTTGAAAACAAAACCCGATACTCAAGTATTACAACACAATACTTGAGTGTTATCAATACTTCAACACCAATACTCGAGTTTCACATGAAAGTATTCTGTCATAACATGTTTTAACACCAATACTCGAGTATTCAATCATCACTCAAGTGTTTGTAACACTTCATCTTAATATTTGAGTTTTCACTTAAAGTGTTGGATTTCAGAAACATTTTAACTTGCAATACTCGAGTATTGTCAACACTTTCAACAAAAACTCAAGTGTTGTCTGAAAGTATTGATTTTTATCTCATGAAAATGCTTGAAACTCGAGTTTTAAAACACAGTGCTCAAGTATTCTCAATACTTTCACACAAACTCGATGTCTTGATCCCAGAACTCGAGTGCTTCACCAAGAACACTTAATCATCAACAATTTAAGCTTTATAATTCCTGAAATCATTTTGTTATCATCAAAATAAGGCATCAACAAATCTTACCTTGAGATTTGGCTTGATTCTTCTTTCTCCTCTTGCCTTTGCTCTCCACCATCCTCTCTCTCTCTCTCTCTCCATTAGAAAACGCAATCCACTTTTAAAAAAAAAATTACTTTGCTTTATTTAATTTTCGTTTACCAAAAATGCTTTTATAATTTTCTAATCACTAAGGCTATGTCATGCCCCAAAAAATTTCCATAATTCATAAGCACATTTAATATTTTTATTTTCTCAAAACTCATTTTGGAAATGTCCTTAATTAATTTTCTTTCAAAAACACTAATCATGCAATTCTTGATCCTACGTACTACCATTCCGGCACATTATTTATCCCTCACATGAGTATAGAGATATTATTGTTCCACTCAATGAGTGAATCATTGAAATCTATGGTCATACTACGATGGAAAGAAAGTTTCATTTCTATAATTAGACTACTCAAGGATCGAGAAAGTAGTGGTCAGGAATAAGAAGATGACAATCTCTATGACTCATCCTTGACCAAAATATCATGTGACAAAAGGAATATGATGTGTTTGTATGATAGGTTTATCAGTTTATAGATCTTCACATGAATGGGGTAGCGTAATGTTTTGCTATGGACCGCTTGCAAATTGTGGGCTAGCATGGTAGTCATTTTCCCACTAACAACTTTATATAGGCCTATGAGGTTGCACATATAATAGCCCAACATAGGCTAAGATATCCAGGTTCATTGATCTAAGATATATCTTGATTCAATAATTAATCTATGGTGTATATATATTTATATATATTCGGATATATTTTATATATTTCATATACATATATGTACACATGTAATAATATATAATAATCTTATATTTGATTTATAGGGATAAATTAAATCTTGAATTTGATTTATAAGGATAATTAAATCTTGATATAATATCTTGGTTTTAATTTTTTGAGATAGATTAAGTATAATCTTGCGGCTCCTTAATCAAATTAAATACATAGGTTAAATTAAATCTGTTAAACTACTTTTATTTAATTTTTCTTATCAATAGAAAGGCAATTAAATGTTAATGGATTTGATATGATTTGGATTTTGAAATTCAATAAGATGGCTTTGACTGGCTATGAATAGGCAACCATTACTTTTCCAAGATTCATAAGAAAAATGAAATAAGGACGTATATATAAGTAATACTAGAGTCGGACTTTAAGGTAATAGCACACAGTTTATGTTGAAAGCTGTTCATGTGGATACAAGTAGAAGGAGCTAATCAGAATCGTTGGCTTCTCGAATTTGAACAAGAAAGAAAAGGAGACCCACAAACATTGGGAAGAATCAAATAATTTTTAGAAATTAAAGAAAGGTATGCTTCCTACTACCCAATTTGAACACCTTCGACCCATCCAAGGTAGGGATTAGTCAAATTTTATTATTCCGCTATGCCTTCTAAATATCAACATGGTGTACCTTGTTTCCAACAAATGTTGCAATTCCATATGTTTGGATTAGAACGTACATGTAGCAGAATTTAAAATTTTTTCTAATCCCAAATATGGATCTGTCAAAGGCATTTAGATCGAGGAGATGAAGATGCACCTTATGCGTTTCGAGATTGTCCCTTCCTTTGCGTCTGAATCTCTTTATATTCCACAACCTTCCGTATTCTTGCTTCCGATTATAAAGAGCCGATGTTTCCTTATCGCCTCCCTCTACCGGTATCCACGCGAACAGTTTCCAACATGGCAGCTGCTAGCGCCTCTTCGTTTCACTCTCTCTAGGGTTTTGTGACTCAGGAGCGTATTCAAATTCAGAATGGATGGCTCTACTTTTCATAAGCACTCATGTTTATAGAGCTCATGGAGTGCATCATAATCCAAGATCAATCTTTTATTAATCTTGAAAAATCCAAATTTGAATTTCAAAAAGATATTCAAGATTAATCATTATTAATCTTTAAATTCCAATTTGAAATGATATTCAAGATCTAATCTTGAATTTTGAATTTCAAAAGATATTCAAGATCTAATCTTGAAATTTGAATTTCAAAAGATATTTAAGATCTAATCTTGATTAATCTTGTTTGAAATGATATTCATAATTTACTCTTGAAATTTGAATTTCAAAAGATATTCAAGATCTAATCTTAATTAATCTTGAAATTCAAAATTCGAAATTCAAACGATATTAGTCTAATTTACAACATCCTCCCACTTGCACTAGGTATAATCATTAATTAGTTTAATTCCCATTGTCCTAACATAACCCTCATGTTTTGCTTGTGCAAGCAGCTTGGTTAGAGGATCAGCGACATTATCTTCCCCAAGAACTTTGCATATTCTCATGTCACCTCTATCATTAATTTCTTTGATAAGGTGAAAAAACCTGAGTATATGTTTGGTCCTTTGGTGTGATCTGGGCTCCTTGGTCTGACCAATAGCACCGCTATTGTCACAGAACAAATCTATTGGATTTGAGATGGTAGGAACCACCCCCAGTTCAGTAGTGAACTTTCTTATTCAAATGGCTTCTTTTGCTGCATCTGATGCTGCTGTATACTCAGCTTTTGTTGCAGAATCAGCTAATGAACTTTGCTTAAAGCTCTTCCAGCTTACTGCGTTACCATTCGATAAGAATACGAATCCTGACTTCAATTTAGAGTCATCTTAGTTAGTTTGGAAACTCGCATATGTGTAACCAGTTACACTGAGTTTATCATCTAAACCACCGTATACCAAGAATAAATCCTTAGTCCTTCTCAAGTACTTAAGGATATTCTTAATAGCAGTCCAATGACCCTCACATAGATCTTGCTGGTACCTAATAGTCACACTCAAGGCGAATGAGACATTCGGTTGAGTACATATCATGGCATACATTATGGATCCAACAGTCGAGGCATATGGAATCTTACTCATTTGATCTCTCAGATCCTGTGTTTTTGGATACAGATCCTTTGAGAGAAGGATGTCATGAGACATGGGTATGTACCCTATCTTCGAATCCTGCATACTGAACCTATGCAATATTTTATCAAGTCAGTGGCTTTGCCCAAGTCTTTCATTAAAAGGACTTTCCTAACCAAAACTTGACGCTCTACAAGGTAGGAATGTCATCCACATAAAGCACCAGGAATACAACTGTGCTCCCACTAACCTTCTTGTAAACATAATGTTTATCCATGTTTTGAATGAAGCCAAACTCTTTGATAACTTAATCAAATAATGATTCCAACTCCATGATGCCTGCTTTAATCCATAAATGGATCAGTGAAGCTTGCACAACTTACCATAATCCTCTGGCCGTACAAAAACCTTCAGGTTGTATCATGTACACATCCTCAAGTAGCTTTCCATTATGGAAACCTGTTTTGACGTCCATCTACCATATTTCATAGTCACAATATGATGCAATGGCAAGAAGGATTCTAATTGACTTAGCCATCGCTGTCGGGGAAAAGGTTTCATCATAGTCAACACCATGAGTTTGTGTGAATCCTTTTGCAACCAAACTTGCCTTGAAGACACTGACTTTGCCATCCATGTCGATTTTCTCTTTAAAACCCATTTGCACCCTATGGTTTTTACACCTTCAGTTCGGTTAACCAAGGTCCATACCTAATTGTCATACATGGTTGCATTTCAGACTTCATGGAACTCAACCATTTGTCAGAGTTTGGTCCTACTATGGCCTCTAGATAGGTGGTCGGCTCATTGTGTTCAATGAGCAACACATCATGACTCCCATAACCAAAAATCCATATATCAGAGGTGGTTGTCATGATCTATCAGACCTCTGTAGGCTTTGTGTTACTTGAGGAGGCTCAACAACATCTTGTGTGTCTTCTCCGTCTTCCATCTATGGTTCTATGGTATCTTGAGATTCTCGAACTTCTTCGAGATGCAATTTACTCCCACTGGTTCTTTTAGAGATGAACTCTCTTTCTAGAAAGACACCATTTCCAACAACAAACACTGTGTTCGGTGGAATTATAGACATAGTATCCCTTTGTTTACTTGGGATATCCCCCAAAAAGGCATTTGGCGGATCTGTTTGATATCTTATTAGAGGCCTGCTATTTAACATAGACCTCACATCCCCAAATCTTGAGAAAATAAAAGCTTGGTTTCTTCCTAGTCTATATCTCATATGGTGTCTTTTCAATTGCCTTAGATGGAACACGATTCAGTGTGAACGCAGCTGTTTCTAGTGCATGGCCCCAAAAGGAAGGTGGAAGATCTGTCTGACTCATCATAGATCAAACCACATCTAATAGAGTTCTATTCCTCCTTTCAGAAATTCTATTACATTGTGGTGTTCCTGGAGGAGTGAGTTGTCAGATTATCCCACAACTCCTAAGATGGTCAACAAACTCTTAACTCAAATATTTGCCTCCTCGATCAAATCGAAGGGCCTTAATTGTCTTGCTAAGTTCATTTTGCACTTCACTTAGAAATATTTTGAACATTTCAAAATATTCAGATTTATGTTTGATGAGATAAACATAACTATATCTACTAAAATCATTTATAAAAGTAATGAAGTACATGTAACCTCCTCTGGTAGGGTGTTTAGTGGTCAACATACATTTGTATGTATGAGGCCCAATAAGTCAGTAGCCCTCTCACTATGCACAGTAAAAGGTACCTTAGTCATCTTTCCCAATAAACAAGATTTGCACATGTCGATTGATTGAAAATCAAATGATTTAACAAATCCATATTGATGGAGTTCAGAAATGTGTTTCTCATTTATATGGCCTAGATGACAATGCCATAAGTAGGTTGGATTCAAATCATTTGATTTAATCCTCTTAGCAATTATGTTATAGATATTTTCACTTGTGGGATGTTCTAAATTTAAAAGGTAATTATCAAGATGAAGATCACCATCAGCATAAAAAATGTCCTTACGATAAATAGAACATTTGCCATTCCCAACAATGGAGTATAATCTTCCTTATCCAAATAAGAAAGAGAAACTGTGTTACTACTCAAAGAAGGAACATAAAAGCAATTGTTCAAAACCAACAAAAGCCCACTGGGAAGAACTAATTCATAAGTGCCTATAATTAGAGCAGCAACTCTTGCTTTATTCTCAACGCATAGGTCCATTTCGCCCTTTTCCAATTTTCTACTGTCCTTGAGGTCCCACACACTTGTATAGATGTGAAAACCACATGTAGTATCAAATACCCATGCAAAGGAAGTAGAAAAATGAATATCTATAACATAAATACCTGAAGAGATAGCCCCGCTATCCTTCCTTTTCTTTTTTAGATCTTCCAGTAAGAGTTTGCAATTTCTTTTCCAATAACCAGACTCATTGCAGAAATAGTAGATTCCATCCTTCGGAGGCTTAAGCTTATCCGGCATGGACATGGTTTCAAGTTTATTTGTCCTTTTGGTCTTAACAGTAAATCTGTTACCCTTTCAAATATCCTTGCCTTTCCTCTTTAATACATGAGAGCTAACTGATGCACCCTCAGCCATCTTGCAGGAATGTAAGGTCTTAGTGGTCTCAAACCTTTCCTACCTTGCCTGTTACTGGAACATTTCTTTAAGATGAACATTCATCTCATATGCCTCCATATGTTCCAGATCTCTTTGGATCTCTAGAACCATAGTGGCTAACATAAGACATCCTACATCCACAAAGTCATCCTTATGCTTCAAGTAGGCACTCTATGAGCTTTGATAGCATTGGCTGCAGGCTCATCAGGAATGGGCCAATCAAGGACATATGCCTTTCTTTCGTGCTTGAGAACAATTCTCAAGTGAAGAAAGTTTGTCCCATTGAGTTTTCTTTCTCAAGGATCGATCGCAGTGATAGTGTAGCAGTATTAGTAGTCTACATGATTCTACAATTTCAAAATACGCAAAGCATATAAGTAATTTCCCACTGAATTAATAACCCTCAATATAATTAGTGGGCTAAGACCCATATTTCACTTAAATTTAACTTCGCTTTGGTAAGACCTTAAATTTAAGTTATTTAGGTAAGTAACCCTTTACCAATTACATTATATGTAAGTCTTAGATTTTATGGGATTCGGTCATCATATAACCCAGCATGTTTAATCCCATCTAATGGCTTGAGATCCAAAACCATTTTGATAATCTCAATTAATTCAAGACAATAATTAATTATGTGAGTAGCACCATTACTTAGGATTGTCTTCCCAAGATAACTCAAATGCATCCACTTTGGTGGAACCTACAACTGAGAGATCGAGGTTTTGACAATTATTCATTAATTGATGGCATTATGGCTTAAGATTCATTTGGAGGGTTCAACAAATTAATTTTACGAATATAATACAGGTTGTTATTGCATCTCATACAATACCATATTTAATTATCGTAAACTATCATGCAATGAACTAATCAAAAGCATATAATAAACGTGAGACAACATGGATATCCTAACCTAAATTCTCCCAAGCCAATGAGAGGAATTCTAGAAAAGATTAAAAGATTACATTGAAAGAAACCTCATTTGAACATATAGAGAAAAATGTACATCAAGAATCTTTAGAGGAAGGCACGACACGTAGGCCGTATTGAAATTTTACAACCCCTTGTAAAACTAAAGCCATGTTGTTTCACCATACCCATTCAATCATTCAAGATCAAATCACAATAAGCAACAATTTAATACAACACAATCAAGTTTTATTTTGTTTAGATTATATCGCGCTACGCATACGGGGTCGAGAGGCAGCGCATAAACCCATGACCATAACAATGCAAACGATTCTTGTTGTGAGAAACTCTTCTGGATTTAATAGAGCGCATAAACCCATGACCATAACAATACATCACATGTATTGCATATTCATATCATATAGGAATCCGTAACCATATGAACGCATGAACATATTCATGAGAACAAAACCGCACTTGTGTATACATAATATGTATACGAACATACTCAAAAAGCATATGTTATGTATCACATACATCATTCATACATGCTTACAACATACATGCTTCAAGAATATGATAATCCATATATCATCTATATATCATATTCTCAGTCATAACACACATATGAATTCAAGAAAGCATATATCTCATGCTAATCACACAAACTCAATCTAAATGCACAATTGACCAGGCTCTGATACCATTGTTGGGATTAGAACGTACATGCAGTATGTAACATCTCCTATTTTCCCCCTATTTCCTCATATTAGATTACTTTAGAACCATTGGGCTTTGGATGACTCAAATTGGCCTTTTTAGTGAACTTGAAAATTTTTCTTTTTCTTTAAAAATGTTGTTACTGTTCACTGGCCCATTTTCCAGATTTCTGGCCCAACTTTGAAAAATTGAAACTGAGTGGTTCCAATTTCTAAGTTTATTTTATTAAGTGATCTATAGTGGAAAAGTTCTCATTGAATCCAATCATTGCCCATTTGAAGCAGTTTATTCCGTCAAGTTGGTAGCTCAAATGGTTACTTCCAGTTTTTCCCAGATTTTTCGCTTAACTTTGAAAACTCATATCTCATAAAATACACATCCATATTTCACAAAATTTATATCATTTTAAAGCTCAGGATGTGTAGTATTTAACTGGAAAGTTTCAGTGCATTTGGAGCTCATTTGCTATTTTTATTACCATGTGAAACTGGTCAGTTTTTAGAGCTTTTGGAACCCTTTAGCTGTGAAAACCAACTTTTCTTAAAATTCACCAAAACCTCTTTTTGGTTCATTAGCCCATCTCTTTCATGCATGATTATTTCTTTACCATTCCTTGGTACTTTTAACCCATTTTCATGCATGTTTCATCACATATTTATATGCCACTTCATGTAGAGGTTTAGGGTTACAAATCCATCAACTTGCAAAACAAAGGTTCCACCATTTGACAATATTTATACAAATAGTCACTCAAACAAGAACATCATCTTCAACCATCAATAACCTCATTCTTACCCTTGCTTGAGCTTCCACCTACATGGTCAGTTGGTGGATAATGAGATTTTGAAATCCCAATAGCAAAACTAGCTAAACAAAAGTATTGTGAATGAGTATATTACAACTTTAAAACAAGTGTATGAGCATATAACATGTGACATGTTCAAACTACATTTTTCATGCATATGGCCATAGCAATCAAGATCACATTTCATACACATATCATTCACTTCATTCATCACAAAAATCATGCATCATTCATAACAAAGTTTCATAAAACATAAGTTTAGTTAAGTAGTCTTGCTACCTCAAGATCTTAGCTTTTCCTCTTTCACTTTTGGGCTTTCTTGAATAACCTTCCAAATGGGATCTTGAAGGTCTCAACTTCCTAAATATCATGTCATAATATCCACATGAATATCCAATCATCATAATGCAAGAAAACTTTCAAAAACGCAATAAAGCTCTTATTGCCCTTAAAGGACCCTTACAACTCTAGGACTTGATTTTTATGATCCTTAATGCTTCTCAAATCCCTTCCTTATTTTTAACCCTACACAAAAATTCATTTTGAAGCCATTGGAAGCATTAGAATCATCAAAATCCTACCCCTTCTATTTCTTACAGATTTTCAAAAAACAGAAAAAAGAAGGGTTTTGGATTTTTTCAACTTTTGCTCATGAATGCTTGTGTATTCTTGCTTCCAAATCATGATTCAAGCACAAAAATACTCAAAAACATTTTCCCTTTTCAAGACCTCACATGGACAGAATCTCCCCATAAACTTATGGTTTCCAAAATTTCAACAACAACTCCCAACAGCAACCAAAACAACAACAACCATCAAGCTAGCTTTTACTACTCAAGAAGGAACTTGCAACCATTTACTACCTCAAAAGCTTTCACTTTTCCATTTTCATCTCTTGAAACCCTATCCATCATCTTCCAAAAGAGAGGCTTATTCAGAAAAACAAACGAAGAGAAAGGTAGTAGAAGGTTGCTAGATTGAGAAAAGATGAAGATTTAAGAGCTTGAGTAGTTACCTTGTGTGCTAGCTCTTCCTTCTTCCTTGTGGGAGCAAAAATGGCATCTTGGAAGCTTGGGAGAGGAGAGAAAATTCCAGACTTGGGAGAGAGATGAGGGAGGCCAGAAATGAGGGAGAGAGAACAAAGAAATTGGCTAATTAAATCCCTCACAAAATAATGGATCGTGAGGATTTAAACTTAATGACTAAGTTTCTATTTCAAAGCTTGAGATCTTTCCACTTGTCAAGCTCTTGTGGTGAGTCAAAAAGTAACATTTAATGCTTTCTAGCTTCTCCAACAAGCCTTGGTTAGGCTAACTAGCTACATTCTATCCAGTTACTTGATCTGGTTACACGTATTTCCGTAAAGTAACCTTTACTGGGTAACTTTCTTTTTAATTTTTCGGAGACTTTATCTCTCTTCCTTGCCTAGGTTGTATCATGTACTAGCCTAAAGCATCTCCAGGTTTTCCTCGTAACTCGTCAGGATTCCTCGATTTGCATGCAACACCGTAAAATGTGCTTCTGGTGGCCAATTTGACTTAAGGGCATGGAAAAATTCTATATTTTTCCCTGATACTCTAGCCCTTTTCCATTCCGCAAAATTCTTCCTAGATTTTCCATAATTAATTTTCTAAGAAAATCCTTTTTCAAGGCTTTCGGGCACTGTTGTTTTCCGTACTTTGAAACTGCCCGCACCGGATACCGGGTAATAATTTTATTAAATACTTTATAACCCAACTAAACTTTTTTCAGTTTGGGTCTCTGGCATTTGAGGACTCCTGCTACCTCGAATAATTATTTCTCTTTCTCCCACTCCTCTAAAAACCCTTAATTACAAAAAATGCCATTGCATTTTATACTTTGTCCAAAATTACGGAAATGCCACTTCCTTTCTTACTTCTCTCATAATTACTAAAATGCCATCACTTTTTCTACTTTTTATTAATTCCAACCTTACCCTTAGTTGACTTTGACATTTTTGTCAACTTTGACGTTTGGGTTGACTTTGACTTTTTGGTCAACTTTGACTTTTGACCAACTTACCAAAATGTCCGTATTAGTTGATGACATTTTATGCCCTATGCCTTTTTATTCCAAATGACCATTTTGCCCTTTAGTCATTTCTGATAAAATCCTCAAGACTAGGGATTTTAGTAAATCATCCTTTCTTATCTATAGGCATTTTCTTTTCTATTTTTCTTATCTATGGTGCTCAAATCATTTTGAAGTTCATATGTTTGGCCTTTATTTTTTTTTATGAAATTTGGAATATTACACGGCGGAATTTAAAATTTTTCTAATCCCAAACACGGATATGTCAGAGGTATTTAGATCGAAGAGATGAAGGCGTACCTTTTGCGTTTCAAGATTGTCCCCTCCTTTGCGTCTGAATCTCTTTATATTCCACAACCTTCCGTATTCTTGCTTCTGATCACAAGGAGCCTATGCTTCCTTATCGCTTCCTTCTACCGGTATCCACGCGAACAGTTTCCAACATGGCAGCTGCTAGCGCCTCTTCGTTTCACTCTCTCTAGGGTTTTGTGACTCACGAGCGTATTCAAATTCAAAATGAACTGTTCACGAGCACTCATGTTTATAGAGCTCATGGAGTGCATCATAATCCAAGATCAATCTTTTATTAATTTTGAAAAATCCAAATTTCAATTTCAAAAAGATATTCAAGATTAATCATTATTAATCTTTAAATTCGAATTTGAAATGATATTCAAGATCTAATCTTGAATTTTGAAATTTGAAATGATATTCAAGATCTAATATTGAAATTTGAATTTCAAAAGATATTCATGATCTAATCTTGAAATTCGAAATTTGAAATTCAAAAGATATTCAAGATCTAATCTTGATTAATTTTGAAATTCAAAATTTAAAATTCAAAATGTGAAATTCGAATTTTGCAATCTTAATTTGGATTAAATTGATCTGATCAAATCATATCCATTTAATTAATCCAAATAAT
>JANTPZ010145539.1:0-16210 GCA_025593235.1 Vachellia pachyceras | reverse complement strand
AAGGGGAGACTAAAAATCCAACACGACACCCCTTAGATGGTTAGACTTACAACAATGAATAATATTATAAACAATACTTATATTCTCTCATTCCACTTAACTTATGCTATTAAGTACTATTTGGAAAACATGGAAAATCATTTAAAAAGTATTTTCACATTAGTCTGAGATGAAACTTGATAGAACCCAATATTTGCATGCTTTTCTTGAATTTTTATGGTGTTTTGTAATACATTTACCCTCATTTTGCATGTATTTGCACCATTCTTAATTATATTAGTTCATACAATGCATTTTGTTTATTTAAGGGTAAAAATGTGTCATTTATCTCATCCAAAATGTGACTATCTCGATCTTTAATTTGTTTAATTTTTACAAAGCTCTTTATTTTTGTTTGCAAGCATTTGGAGGAGTTTTAAAGACCTAAGATAAAGCATTAAAGGAACCATAATTTTATTAAGAGCAAAGAACACAATTTTGGAGGTGTCTCGGTGCTATCAGGTTGCGAAATCAAAGTCTCAGATTTGGACTTGGAGTATTTCCATGAGCTATGCGTTTTGTCCCACATCGTGACTTTGGTTAGCCTAGGTTGCAACTTCAATGATCCCAAGTCATAACCTCACCATGTGTTAGTGAAATCCCACGTTTTAAATTAGGTCATTTACCTGCTACATATATGGGAAAGAGCAGCCACGAAAAAGGACCTCACCACTCTTCATATTTGCAGGGAAGAGCACCAGCGACTTCTCTCTCAAGCCTCCATTCATTCCATCCATCAATCCTTCACCTTCCTCCATCTTTCCACTCTTTTTTGCAATTTTGAACCTATAAAATCACTTCCTCCATCTTCTCTTCCATACTTCCACCCCCTTTTTGGCTTCCTTCATAATAGAACATACTTGGATCGGCTGTAAAGACTTTGGAGCTATAAGAGACTTACTTCCTTATCCTCTTGGTGATGGATGTTAAGCCTTGAGCTCATTGACACACTAGTAGAGTTTGTTAGTTTATTTCTATATTTAAACATGTTTTGGTCATTTCTAGAGTTAGAAATTTCTACTATTATGTAACCTTGATTACTGATTGCTTAATGTTGTGATTAGACTAATGATTTAATTGGTTGTTGTTTTATAACTTATATTGATTGATTGTCAGTGATTACTGATAGTTAATTAGTTTACTTAGTTTATGTGGTTGTGATTCCATTCATTAAAGCACTTGCATTATCTACTCAATTGCACTCTAAATGGTTTTGAATGGTGATTTTAATTGGTGTTAATTAACTTTGATCAAAATAAGTTTTCACCAATTAGAACATTGGAACTAAGTGATTGCTTGGGGGTTTTATCAAAGACTTGGAAAGTTGAAAATTCGCACATTATTTTAAGAGCTATGATAGCTAACTTTTCATCATCAAGAGCCTATCTCATCATATCTGCATTTTAATTCAATCATTGCATTGTTAAATCAAAAGACAAAAAAATTTATTTATTGCATTGTTCTTTTATTGCACAATTATTTTAAAAACCAAAACCCACTTTTTACCCAAATCAACATGTTTTTAATAACCAATTTAGACTAGGTTTTCTAATAAAAGTGCTCCTCAAGAAGAACGATTAGTTGTGCTTACATTATTTGATGCAACGATATTTTGAACAAAAAGGAAGGCAACTTTTCGGTCCAATCAAAACTTCTTTAACATATTTACCTTAGATTACATAAAATCAATTTGAAGTTTGATGGTGTTACATTGGGGTGAAGAACGGTCTAATAGACATGTTTATGATGGGGAAATTTCATTTAATGACCAATCTATCAATTAAATCTCAATCAATTCCTAAAAGATTTTGAAATTTCAGTCAACCCCTAAAGACCAAAATGAAATTAAATTTTTGAGTGAAAAGGCATTATTAGCCTTGTTTTTTTAAAAAAAAAAAGGCCAACCATCACCGGTTGTTAGATCATATCTATTGGTTGGCCGCCGAAGTTCTGACAAAAAATATTACAACTATAATAAAGAAATTCATAGTAACAAATAAGGAAATTGAATACAGTACATAAAAATTAACAACTCTCATTGCCTAAATTCTCAATCTAATTTAAAATTATATTTAGCAAATTTACAACATGTAAGGAAATTTACAACAACACATAAATTTTCAACAATATATAAGGGATTAACAACTCCCATTTCTAATATTCTCAGCCTAATTTATTTATAACGATAATAAGAGAATTTATAACATCACATAATGAAAGTTACAACCAAACATATGAGAAAATTAGTAACTTCTTTTCCATATTCTCATTTAACATTAGAGACTAATGTTCTTATGTGTTGTTATATATTTCTATTTATATTGTTGTAAATTTTCTAATTGTTCTTGTGAATTTGGTTGAGGATTGTTAATTTTTTTATGTATCATTGTAGCTTTCTTTATTGTGATGGTAAATTATTTTTCCGGTGGTTGGAGTACCAATGGCCGGCTACCACTCATGCTTAGGTGGCTAGCCACTAAAGCTTTAGTGCTAGTGAACATTCTTGACATGTAAGAATCATATGCAAGTATCCATAATATCTAGATTTTCAATAATTGGATATCAAGGCTAAACAAGTAGCTAAAAAATAATGAAGAGTCCAAAGGATGAAAGAGAATGAAAGGAAAGGTAGAAAATAATTGGATATTTTTGCTAATTGAAAGAGAATGAAAGGAAAGGAAGCTACAAAATATATAGATTTTTGATAATTGGATATTTTCTACCAAACGTAGAAAATAAAAGCAAAATGATCATTTTGAGAAATTAAGGGATAAAAGTGATAATTTGAAATAGGGACCCAAGCATAATTTCAAAATTCTTGAGACCAAAATGTCATTTTTGAAATTCAAGGGTATTTTTGCAAATTGAGAAAAGATAAAGGGTATTTTGGTCAAAGTTTGACCAAAAGATCAAAAAATTTCATAGGATGTCAAAAGATAGAGAAAAATTCACTAATCAGTAGTTGGGGGTTCAATTTAAGTTAAAATAATATAAATGACCTTTGCGGGAATTTTAAATTTTATTTAATATTTGGTAATTTAATAAAATAATTATCCAAACATAATAATTCAAAGTACTTGAAGGCCTCAAATATCTGATTTCAAAGAAAGTAAAAGTAGTTCAAAAAATCTAGTATTTTATAAAATTGATTTCAAGCGAAAGTCAGAAATGGTTTGCCATAATGGAAGGAAAGGGCTTGGAAAAGCCCCAAGAAAGGGTTTTCTTCAGAAATTAATTAAAGACACATCTCAAATGGGAGTTGAGGAATAAAAAATGATACTAAGAGTAGATGAATTATAGGAATTTTTAAGGATGTTAAATCGGTCAAGTGATCAGAACCTCAAAAACCATTTTTGGAAGAAAATTTTCAAGTGAAGTAACCATAAAGTAATTTTGCTTACATAAAGGAGATTGTGGGGCTTGAGATTATATCACTTGTTCTCTTCGTATTTAAAAGAGAGAAGCAAGAAGAAATATTAAATTAAAGAGGTATAATACATTAGTGTAAAGTTACTTTGTTAGTATGGATGAAGCCCACAATTTTTTATAACATGTGTTCTTCTTTTTAAGGGATTCCCAACCCCATAGGCTTCAAATTTTAAACAGCCAAGAGAGAAAAGGAAAAGAGATGTGCCGTAGTGGGTTCAAGGAGCAAAAAGGAGAGCACAATTCAAGCAAAAGTACGTCAAGGTATAAGCTTAATTCTTTCCATGAAATTGATATATAAGCTAATTTACTCTCTCTTCAATGGTGTAATTTTTGTTATTGTGGAGTATTGTGGCTGCTATAAATTTAGATTTTTCAGAGAGAAAATGAAGAAGAAAGGGAATTAGATCAAATAAATGTTACCAATCAATTTCTTATGTAATTTGGTGCAACACGTTGATACTTTATTTGAATTGATTTGATCTCATGTTGAATTTTTGACATCAAACCCTCATCATGGGCTATTGGACGAAATGGAACATGCAAGGGGGAGGAAGGTTTTGTGATATTAAATGATTGAAAAATGGTCTAGGAATGATTTGATGCATGTGTTTGATGATAAAATTGAAAACCACACTTGATTGGATTTTTTTGTTCATTTTTGCCTGTTGCTATTCTGGGGGAAGGAGTGAGTTTTTAATGATTTCGATGCTTCCAATGGATTTAAAAATTGTGTAGGGTAGAAGTGAGAAAATAAATTTGAAAGCATTAGAATCAAAATTGGAAAATTTAGAAACCTAAGAACATCAATTGTCAAGATTGAGATTAGTGGAGTTTTAGGTATTATAATGCATGGGAAATGGCCTAATGCTTGTGCCAAATGCATTATATTATGTGTAGGAGTGTTATTTCCAAAAGGAAGTGCTCAAGGTACAAGAGGAAAGTTACGAAACCACTTGAAAAACTCACTTGTGAAGTTGAACACTTAAGGTAACAAAGTTACTATCTTTCTCATTAATGTTACTTATTGTTGTTATTGATACATGTTGCCATAATTTTTTTGCTAAATATGTGCTATTTGTTAATATGACCTGTCATGAGTATGTGCAAATATATTTTCTAAAAATAGCATTACATGTTCATGAATTCATGGCTAACTGGTAGTTGTATGACAATCATGCATATTAATGTAATTGATAGTGATTTTGCTATGAAGACTTTTAGGATAAAGTTCCAAGGCTAAAGGTGATTGAGCTTGATTTCTTTAGTACTTTTGCTTGAATTTCCAAAGCATTTAATGCATTTTTAGCCCATCATGACCCTTCTTGGGCTTAATTTGGAAACTAGAGTTGTTGATTTGATTAGCTTGATTTTGGTGTGTTTGCCATGAAAAATGATACGTTTACACTTAATTATAATCATGAGCAAGTGATACTGCAAATGTTTGGTACTTCATTTCAGGAATGCTGGCAAAGGACATTTAGAAGCACCTCTGGAACATTTCACCATGGCGCAATTCATTATTCGCTACGGCCAAAGATCAAGCAAGTGAGCAAGAACTCTCGGGAGAGGTTTTCCGCGGTGAATATTGCGTATCAGCATAAGATCAGGCTCCAAATGGAAAGAATAACCGACCCACATCTTGGACCCGACCAAAGCGGTTAAGAGACCCTTTTTAGGGTAAATTTCAAAGGGAATAAGAGGGAATGCAGCCACCACCATCTGAAAACACTCTCCTCTCATCTTCTTCCATTTTCTCACATCCTACTTCACTCTCAACACTAGCCTCACCTCATTTTCATCTTCCATACCATCATGCACTCCCATTCTTCCATTCAGAGCACTGAGCTGCTTGCTATGAGCAGTTAGACCTCTCCCTTCCTCTTGCTATAAGGTTACATAGAGAATGACCCTGGGGTTGCACCATATAGTATAATCCTTAGAAATCACAATTATTTTGATCTGTTTCCAAGGCCTGACAGTGATAAGTTTTTACATTATCATCTGTGGCCAGATAAAAAATGGCGTCATTGCCGGGGAGCCTTATGCAAGTAGTTTAGGCTAGCTTGTGCCTTTTATTACTTGTTTTGCATTTTTACTTGCTTCAATTTTGCATCTATCTATAGTATAGGTTTGGCTTGTACATATCATAGCATTGCATTTTTTAAAATACAAACAAAGATACTAGTTTCCATCTGCATTTTGCATCATATTTCACACTTTTGCCACTGCCTACTTTGGTTTTCACTACGATTAAACCTTGATTTTGATGAGAAACACCCTCTTGGGTGTAGTGCGCCGTGACCAATTTCAACATTTATCCGCGGTGTAACTTTTCATTTTAACGAGAGCACCCTCTCAAAAGTTATTCACTGCAACAAAAGTATACTTTCACAGTGGCCAACAAATCGATTTTCACCTGTTTTACACTCTCGGGTGTTATTCACCGTGACGTAAGTTAATTTTTACCGCAACGAAAGTTCATTTTCCACACTTCATTCATCCATTCATTCCACTTTCAGTAATACATACCTCTCATACATACACATTCATACTTGCACCCACCTATTCCATTCTTTTTGACATGAATTGCGTGTTGCAAGTCGATTTTGTTTGCTCTTGCCTTTGATTCTCCCTTGTATGCTTAGAAAGGCTCCTCTTGTACCTGACAATCCTGAGATTGAGAGAACATTGAGGGAGACACATAAGGCTCAGAGAAGAAAAGGGAAGAACAAAGTAGTGAGGGAAGTAGATTTTAGCTTAAGAGAATCTAGTGTAGAAAGAGTAGGTAGCTTAGAAAATCCTGTGAGAGAGCTAACTATGGTTGAGAATCAACCACAACCCTATAACCAAAACCTGAATGGAAATCAACAGGGGAATGGTGGTAAAAAAAGGAATGGTGAAGAAGAGATGATAGGAGAGAACAATAAAAATAATAGAAGGAGAACAATTAGGGAAGCCACAATTTCTGATGTGAATTATGATCCACTTGCTACTGTTTGCCCTAATTATGATGTTAATTTTGAGATTAAATGATTGTTAATTAATTCTCTTCCTAAATTTCATGGCTTGACAGGAGAAGACCGATACATTCACTTGCAATCACTATCGATGATTTGCCAAAGCATGAAATCAGTAGGAGCCTCGCTTGATCAAGTACTGTGGAAGGTATTCCATCTGTCGTTGGAAGGGAAGGGAAAGGTTCATGAGTCTCCCAAGGCATGTAGCCAATGCCTATTAGAGTTGGGGGAATTTGAGAAAGGCTTTCCTAGAGAAGTACTTTCCAGCCTTCAGAACATCATCTATAAGGAAAGAAATTTATTCCGCATGCCCTCAAAATATACCTTTCCTATGAGTTTGATAAGTCATAATATGACTTGGAATAGATTTCAAGATCTTCGTTCCCGATGCCCTCACCATCAAATACTTGATGAGCAACTTGTCCAATATTTTTACGATGGGTTGAAGAGCCACGAGAAGGGAATGTTAGACGCAGTCACATGAGGATCATTAATTGAGCTAACTGCTCAAGAAGCATGGGAACTCATCAAGAAAATGGCCTTAAATCACCAGCAGTATAGTGTGAGAGACACTAGAGTAGTCCATGAGCTTGGAGCTTTAAGCACACACAATAGGAGAATGGACTCCCTAAAGTCAAAGGTTGATTCATTGGAAAGTAAGGTAACATCACAACTGTCTCTCATCACTGCTGAGTTGAAGAATTTGAATGTGAGTAGACCACAAGCCTTGTTCACAAGCCCCCTTGATCACAAGCCTTTGGTATGTTAGTGGTGGAGAAATTAGAATCTTTACAAGCTTATGGTAGGTATCAATCTAGGTGGATTGAGTGAAATTTATCCGATTTGAGAGATGAGTGAAACACTTGTACCCTAGTGAGCTATACTATGTTTCTCTTCTTTTATCTTGCTATGTTTCTTGTGTTAGTTTCTTTGCACTGAAGTATTCTATGATTGTTGATTGATTAGAAGTAAGAGTTACATGAGTTAATTGCATACTCATTCAAAGTTGAGTTTATGTTTGCTTGCATCAAGTATCTCTTTTGAATCCTTCTTCATTAAAGTTTTGCCCAGGAGTGCAAAAGGCTAAGTGTGGGGGAATTGAATTAATCATATTTTATCTATTATATTTGTAGCATTTTAGAGGATTTTGATGAGATTAGTGGGCTTTCGTTGATATTAATTGCATTAATTATTATTAATTGTAATTACATGGAATTAAAATTAATTATGGATAGATGGTCATATTTTTTTATCATTTTGTTGAATGATTGATTGTAGAACATTTGATGCTACTCAATACTAATTTTCATTACAGGTACCTTGGGAAGAAATTCTAATCCATTGTATCCTACTAAAGATGTTAGTAAAGGAATTGATTGCTAAGGATACTAATAGCAATTGGGCTTGTACTAATGTAGCCATGGCATTAAAAGCAATAGGATACTAAAAGCAATGGCCCACATATTTGGGTTTCCACGGAGCAAACCTGGGAAGCTATTTAGAGGAATCCATTTAACAATTCATCAATCATTGGCGTGGAGAAGAAAACGGAAGCTCCAGCCGCCACACATCGAGGGAGCACAAATTTATTCCATCCATTAATTCCTTCAAGCACGAACACTTTCACATTTTTCCATTGAACCCAAAACCAAGCGGCCACCATCCATTAATTCCAAAGCACGCCACCATGGAAGAGGGATGAGAGCCATCTTCTGTCATCATCCATTCAACATCTTCAGTACACACACGAAGGCTTCATCGATGCACTCCAGCTCACTGTGAAGACTCAGTCTTTTTCTTCCTCACCTCGCTGTCATTTCGCTATGCAATCCTGTGAAAGAAAAAATGACAGAAGCAGCGTTTGGTCCTCTGGAATTGTTGATGGCAATTGTTGGCTAGCTTATTTGATTCTCTAATTCAACAACAATGGCATGAACTTGAGTCTTCAAAGGGGATTTTCTGTTACTTTAATTTCCTATCCAATAATTGATTAACAATTCCTAGGCTTTAGGATAGTTGTTCTAATTGTTGGAATGATTTTTATTGCTTAAGTTGGATTATGTTGTGGAGATTATTGTGACTGGAATTATTGCTTGGCAATTGATATTGGACTGATAATAGCTTTAATTTCAATTATAATGTTATGGTATCACATTGTATTGAATTTAGAGTGAACATTTTGTAATTTTCTAATGTGGCTTAGAATCTTGGATTAAATAATCTTTTGCTAACTTCAATTCTATTATTTGAATTTAAGAGTTACAATTAAGCAGTGGTTTTATTATCCTTAATTCCTCTTTACTATTCTGGTAGCAGTTAGTAAATTAGAAGTTTGGAAAATATTTTGTGGCAATTTGAGGTGGCTCGGTTGTTGGATTAAAGCTTAATTATAATTCTTTAATTCATTGTTTTAACTCCCATATCCATTGAAGTGATGATTGCCGGCGTTGTTGAGTTGGAGAATTGATTTTCATCATCGTTTATCGTGTTTATTTTTCCACATTTGGTTTACTTGTTTTCATATTCAAAAATATAAAAAAGAAATATTTTTATTTTAGTTTAAATCATAGTATTCACATAAAATTTTCTAAAATTAATTTTCCCATTTAAGTTACTCGCATTTAATTACTAGGATTTCATTTTGATTTTCGGCTCCTCAAAGTGAATACGACCCGGATTGGTGCTTTACTACATTAATTCGGTTAAAATCTTTGACGCGAACTTAGGCGACTAATGGTTCACTCGTCAAAGAACTCCTTTTCCAAATTCATACTTAATGAGTAAGAAAATTGCGGAAAAGAAACATGAAAAGGAGGTTTTCAATTTTTTTAGTAAGGTAGAGGTCAATATCCCATTGCTTGACTTAGTCAAAAGAGTTCCTACATATGCCAAATACCTTAAGGACCTGTACACTAACTAGAGGAAGTTTAGACCAAATGAAAGGGTCTAAGTGAGCTCAAACGTTTCAGCCCTTTTTAATCCCCAAATTATAGTAAAGTGTCAAGACCTAGATCTTTCACCATCCCGTGTACCATAGGAAAAATCACCATAGGAGGAGCATTATTAAATCTTGGGGATGTAATCAATGTGATGCCTAAGTCTGTCTATGAAGCTTTAGGAGTCAAAAACTTGAAACCTACACCTGTGGTACTCCAATTAGTAGATAGGACAGTTAGGTATCCTGATGGGGTGGTAGAGGACATTTTAGTTATGGTGAGGTACTTTCTCTTTTCAGCAACAACTCTTCTTTTGTGCTCTCAATCCTCTTCTTTTCTTTTTCAGCAGCTTGTGGAGCCTCTTCAAATTCACTGGCTTATTCTCTTTTCTCATATTCTTTTTCATCATTAAACCTCACTTGCTTTCCACTTTTTAAATTAATTGCGTTTAATCCCTTAGGGTTGATGACGGTATTAGAGGGTATGGAGCCACCACTCCTTGCTTGTTGTTCACTCAAATTGTTGGAAAGTTGAGTAACGAAGGAGTTCAAGTTTTCGGCTTTGGTTTCCCATTACTCCATCCTCTTCTCCAAAGAAGCGTATCTCACTTCATTCTTTCAAGATTCCTTATGAATAAGTGAAGCAAGCAAGTTGAATTGGTTGGTGGTGGAAGCCTTCTCATCCTTGAGTTGCACCAACATGTTTTGAAGTAGTTGATTAGTATCCTCCTTTGGTGGCGCACTCAAGCTTGCTGTGTATTTTGAATGTTGGAGTTAGAAGGTCCAGCTCCTACACTCCTTTAAAATCTATGGGCATTGGCTTCTTCACCCCTCCAACTGAACTTTGGATTGGATGTCCAACCCTCATTGTTTGTGTTTGAATAGGGATCCCATTTCTGGTTTGGTCTCCCTTAGTACATTGCAGAAACTTCTTCGAATCGGCTTGGGCACTATAACACCTCTTATTTATTCCTCTCAACTTCCATTATAGTGATTTGGAACCAATTCATGACCTCAAACAACTTACATTGTCAAAAGGGACCAAAATGAAAACTTTCATTTTGGAGAAAGTTACTACTCAGTTTTTCAGGCCAACTTTGAAAATTCATAATTAATTCTAGAAAAATAAAAATCGAGTGGTTCCAACTTCTATTTGAAGCTTACAAATTCTTTTATGAGGGAAAAATACTCATTTGTACAGAAACCTATCCAATTGGTACAGATTCATTCGTGAAAATGTACTGTTCATATGGTAATTTTCCATTTTCCCAGGATTTTCTGTGATTTTTCGCTAACTTTGGACAGTCATAACTTTATGTAAAAAACTCCAATTTCAGTGAACTTTGTCTTTTTTTAAACCTTGAAATGTGATCTATTTTTCCACAAAATTTCAGATTATTTGAAGTTCATTTACTATGTTTACTGACAGGGCAAAGTGGGGGAAATGACCAACTTTACTTTTTACACAACCAAATTTCTACCCTACTTAACTTCATAACTTACCGTTTTGATTTCTAAACCTTTCTTAACCATATTAACCTATGTAATTAGGCATTCTTAAAGCATATAATAGTTATCATAAGTCCATGATACATACACAAGTCATATTACACATTACATTACAACTTTAAACATCACAACATAAAATCCATAACATATTCCACAACATTTCATATCCACTTTGCTTCAAGAATCAATCACTTTCTCCTTACCCTTGAGTGTGCTTCCACCTAAAAATGGTTAGTGGGGGAGAGTGAGATTTCAAAGAAATCCCAATAGCAAAACTTTCTAACACGTTTTCATAAAATGCATGACATGTTTAATAATAAGTGTGAATGCATAATGGAATGAATGTACACATGAGACATGGATATGCATATGGCCATAGCACATCAAGCACATATTCACACTTTCATTCTCATAAAATAAGTCATGCAAAGTTTTCAATACAATTTCACAACATAAAGTTAAGTTAGAAGGTCTTGCTAGCTTTACTCTTTAACTTTCCTTTAAGTTGTAAACTTTCTTGACCTCTTAGAAATTTATCCTCTTGCACCCAACACTTACCTACATAATCAACAACATTATGGCCATTAATCTCAAGCCATTTCCAAAACAAAAACCAAAGTAAAACTCCCTTGAACCAACTCTTAAACTCTAAGAACCTTGGAAACCCTAACTTGTCACTAATGTCTTCTAGGGTTTCCTCAAACTTGTGACCACTTTTACCCTACACAAAAACTCATTTTGGACTCATTGGAAGCATCAAAATCATCAAAAGAAACTTCCTTCCACTTGAACCAGCACAGGCTGAGAGGTTTCCCCAAAATACCTTAAATGTATTTTTCAACTTTCATAACTTATAACACTTTATTCTTGTTTCCAAATCCATATTCAAGCATGGTATAACTTATTTTTAGCTCTCCTATATCAAATGGAAAATTGGGCAGCACCTCCCCTAAAACTTCAAGATTTCCCAAATTACAAAATCACCAAAACAATCTCAAACAACCACAATATATATATATATATATATCAAAACACTCCTTACAACACAATGAGACTTTTATCATCAATGAATAGCTATATATCCCTCTCTTTCTCACTTTGCTCTCAAGAACCCTAAGCATCCAAACTTGAGAAAGAGAGCTCAAATCAAAATTCCAATCCATGGAAGTTGTAGAAGAAGTTGAGAGGAAGATTTTCATGTGTAGCATAAGTTGTATCTCCTCTTACCTTTAAGATTCTTCAAGCTTTTCTCTTCTTTCTCCTTCAAAAATGGCGTCCCTTGCTCTCACTTTTCTGCAGCTGAAATTCGGCCAAATGGTGGTGGGAATGGAGGAGAAATTGTGTTTAATAATTCCCATGAAATAACATGAAAGACCAAGATGACATCTTAACTCATAAGCTTAATCTAAGGGTGAAAATTGCTCCCACATGTGTGCCACTTTCCTTCCTCTTATTGGTCACTTAAATGGCATCATTATGGCTGTAACTAAGGGGTTAGAAATCTGGTTGGAGTAACCAAACTGGATCCCCTTCAGTTACTTCTACCTATTGCACCTTTTGCCGGTAAACATAAATCTATTCCGGTAAATCTTTTTCTACTTTTCTGAAAATGTTTTCTTCCTCATTTAAACTCCATAATTCCCTCTTAAATATAATCAAATCATTATCCTCAAAATGTCCCTTGATCTTATCAAAATTAACAGGATTACTTTATCCTGTCTAAAACTCCTGAAAACGAACAGTTTTTTAATAAATCACTTTTAGGGCCTTATAATTTTCTACATTTTTCATTGATACTCTAGACCTTCATCTTTCCCCAAAATACCTTCTAAATTTTTCCAAATTAATTTTGTAATAAATTATATTTTTGGGGATTTTTCGAGCCTTTTTCCTCATTTTCGGGAAAATCGCCTTAATCGTACTTTGGGCAATAATTTTGTAAGATACTATAAATTCCACTGAATTTATATAGACTCTGATATTTTATCTTAGGGAACTCTTGATACCTTAAATAAATATTTTCAACGTTAAATCTTTAAATTTCATAATTCCTTATCCAGACCGAATTTTAACAATCGGTTGAATTTCTGGTAATCAGTGGGTTTCGCTCTATCTTTTGGGCATCTGTGAATTTTTCTGATTTTTGGTCAACTGTTTGACTTTGACTTTTTCAAATGACCAAAATGCCCTTACACTTTCTCTTAATGACCAAAATGCCTTTTCACAGTCAAAATTTTCATAAATTCCCATTTTGCCCTTAACCTTTTGGCCCTTGATCTTTTGGTTTCTGACCCCTTGGGCAACTTCCCAGGAGGTTACCCATTATGAAATTGCTCCCGGGATGAGCACGCTTAACTTTAAAGTTCCTACCGACTTCCATTCTGCGACTTCCTGCCCAACAGCAATTAACTTTTCTGTACTTTCTATCCGTGGGCTCTAACTTGACTTTTGACTATTGGTTTGTCCTCTTTTATCCAATGACCATATTGCCCTTGGCCTTTATATTTAATGACATTTATGTCCCTGGCTTACATCCTTAGAAATCTCAAAGCCTTAGGACTAAATTGACCAGGGCCTTTATATTTAATGATATTTAATGACAATGAGCAAGAATATGTATAGGTTTAGGTGCTTTAGTCTCTTACCTTGGATTTTTGGAAGCTTGTTCTTCTCTTGTGATTGCTTGAATGACGTCTTTTCTCTCTCTTTTTGCAGCCAAGAAGGTTGGCCAAAATGAAGAAGAAAATGGAGGGAAATTGTTTATAAAAATCCTACTTAATTGGATGGATGGCTAAGATTGGATCTTGAATTTTAAACTTGATCCAAGGGCTCTCATTTAGCCACACTTCCACCATTTATTTCCTTCCTATTGGCTACTCTTAATTAATAATTATTAAGTGTAACTAAAGGGTCAAATCTTGGTTAGGCTAACCAAACTGAATCCCATTCAGTTACTTTTATCGATTACACTTTTTACCTGTAAACATAATTTTATTTCGGTAAATCTTTCTCTGCTTTTCTAGAGATGTTTTCTTATTCATTCAATCTCCATATTCTCCTCTTGAATATGGCGAAATCATCATCCCCAAAGTACCCCTTGATCTCACCAAAAATTAACAGGGTTATTTTATCCTGTCCAAAACCCTGAAAACGTGCAATTGGAGTGCAAAATATTTTTAGGGCTTCAAAAATTAATAAATTTTCTTCTGATATCTTGCCCTTTTTATTTTCCCAAAATGCCCTTTAGATTGTCTAAAATTAATTTTTGAAATAAATTATATTTATGGGGTTTTTTGGTCTTTTTCATCTTTCTCGAGAAAATCGTATTTATCGTATACTGGGCAATAATTTTGTAAAATACAAAAAAATCACTTAATTTTTCTATACTCTGGTCTCCGATCTTTGAGAACTCCTGATACCTTAAATAATTGTTTTCCTTTTTATGCCCTTCATAACTATATAGACAGAAATCTAGTTCGAATCTGGAAAATCCGTGAATCACGGTTGTGATCAGTGAGTCGTGCTTTGTCTATTGGCATCTGTAAGTTTTTTGTCAACAGTTGACTTTGACTTTATCAAATGACCAAAATACCCTTGCATATTTTCATAATGACCAAAATGCCCTTGTTATTGCATCACATGCTTCAACCAACAAGCATCTTGGCTGAAGCCAATGAAGGCCTGACACTCTTTGTGCCACTTACCTCAGCCAATAGGAATGTTGGCTGAAGCCAACGAAGTCTTGATGCTTCTGTGCCACATGCTTCAGCCAACAAGGATGTTGGCTAAAGCCAACAAAATCTAATGTAGGTACACTTTAGTTTATAGAAAGCTCATCCGGAGGAGATAGTTTACGGAAAACTAAACAATTATTTTTTTTATTATCTAGTGGCATTCTTTTCTCCTGTGCTTCTTATCCATGGGCCTAAAATCACCTCATAATTTCCGGTCTGGCCTTTATTTCAGTTAACAACAAATATCACCACAGATATTACATTCTCCAACACGATTCATATACTCACTGTGGTTTCCCACAACCACTATCAGACTCTCACCTTTAGAATCAAACACCACAATTTTGATACCTGCCCCTATCAAAGTTGAAGTTTTCTTCATTTAGTTCCATCTGCATTTGAATTCAATGAAGTTGTTGATTTAGAATGCTTTTCTCTTAAAGATATAACTAATAAAAAATATTATTTATACTGCAATATTATCATACAAAATACTAGAAATATCTAAAACTTTAATATGTATAATATACTAGTTAATGTTGTTTTCACCTCACACAAATGTTGAATGTTGATAATTAATTTAGTTCCCTTTCAAATACACAATTGAAATATGACTAGTTGGTATCAAGTTAACTCTCCAGCTAGATTCCATTGTTCCCTTTTCATTATTTAACATTTTTATATTGTTATCATTAAATCTAATTTTATATTATTTGGTATCAGGTCTCGAACACTCAACAACAATAATTTACATATTTATATATTATCTTATAGTATATGTGCATATATGTAATATCATATCTACCTTAAATAATAACTAAGAATTTTCGGTTTTGGAGGATTAACTTTTATTTGCAAATGTGATGTCGAGACATGTTTACTTTTAGCTTGGAGAAAACAAACCATGTCTTCTCTAAAATAATTTCTACTATTATTAAAAAAATGATAAAATCCAATCAATTTATTGTTAAACAACACTTTGTGCTCTGGAATTAATTGTTTTAAAATCAAATTTAAATATAGTTTAATAAATTATACATATACACACATAATGTCATAGTAAAATATTATTGTCTTGTCTTATGGCCTCGTAAAAAGCATATTTACATGCATAATAAATAAGTTGTTGTTAGTTTGATAGAATTAACTTAAAAAAGTGGTTTTCCTCATATTTAAAGAAATACCTCTTTTCTTTATGTTTTCTTAATTATTTAATCATGCTGAAGTTGAAGTTTTTTATTCATTTGGTTCCATCTGCATCTTGTCACGGGCTTAGTGATTTACCTGATGTAAGCTCCGTGCGGCCTAGCAAGTCTTGCTCGAACTCAAGCTCCTGAACCTGCTAGTAAGCCTTCCAAGGACTTAACTTAGCTATGAAAACTAAGAAAGCCTAAAGAGAGAAACTTGAGAGATGGAGAGCTTGGGAGAATGCTTATGAATTCACAAATGCTTGGATGGTTACAAATGGCCCCCTTAGGGGGTATTTATACTACTCCACCTCCTCAATGGACGGTGGAGATCGACTCGATCCAACGGTCTATATCGAC
>JANTPZ010145532.1:0-17920 GCA_025593235.1 Vachellia pachyceras | reverse complement strand
CAAAATCTCAACAACAACTCCCAACAACAACCAAAACAATAACTACAACTATCAAACACTCTTTACTACTTTAAAGAAGAGTTTGCAACCTTTTGTTTATTTAAAAACCTCTCATTTTCCATTTTCACCTTTTGAAATCCTTGCCTCTCATCTTCAAAAAGAGAGACTCCTTCAAGAAATCAAACCATTAGAAAGGTGAAAGAGGTTGCAAGACTCAAGAAAGGAGGTTGCTTGGACTTTACCTTGTGTGTGAGCTCTTTCTTCTACCTTGAGAGAGCAAAAATGGTGTCTTGGGAGCTTGGAAGAGGAGAGAAAATTCCAGACTTGGGAGAGAGAGGAGGGAGGACGGATTTGAGGGAAGAGAGAGGGAAAAATGGCTTATATGAAAAGCCTCTTGCAATTTGTGTGAAGGAGATTCATTCTTGGGCACCAAGTTTGGGAATACTTGATGGAGGTTGTGCCACATGTCCCCTTGGCCTTCCTTGCTGAAAATGGCGCCCTTTTGCTTTCCCTCCAAGTCTGGTTGGCTGACTGGGCCCTGGCCCGGTCAGTTACTTGATCCGGTGGCACGCATTTCCGTAAAGTACCCTTTACGCGAGTAACTACCTTTTTTACTTTTTCGGAGACTTTATCTTTCGTGTGGAGCCATTCCCTAGGCCTCCTTGCCTAGGTGGCATCATGTCCTAGTCTATAGCATCTCCGGGTTTCCCTCGTAACTCGTCAGGATTCCTCGATTTGCGTGCAACACCGTAAAACGGGCTTCCGGTGGCCAATTTGACTTAAGGACATGGAAAAATTCTATATTTTTCCCTGATTCTCAAGCTCTTGTCCGTTCCTCAAAATTCTTCCCGGATTTTCCATAATTAATTTTATAAGAAAATACTTTTTTGGGCACTGTTGTTCTTCGTACAGCGAAACTACCCCCATCGGATACCAGGTAATAATTTTATTAATTACCTTATGACCCAACTAAACTTTTCTCAGTTCGGGTCTCTGGCATTTGAGGACTTCTGCTACCTCAAATAATTATTTCTCAGTCTTTTAGCCTTTTGAAAATCCTTAATTACGGAAATGCCACTACTTGGCTAATTTTCCTCGTAATTACCAAAATGCCATTACTTTTTCTACCCTTTCTTAATTCCAACCTTACCCTTGGTTAACTTTTGACTTTTTGGTCAACTTTGACTTTTTGTTGACTTTTGAGCAAATTACCAAAATGTCCTTATTATTTGATGACATTTTATGCCCTAGGCCTTTTTATTCAAAATGACCATTTTACCCTTATCATTTGTACCAAATGACCATTTTGCCCTTTGGTAATTTTTACTTAGAATTCTCAAGACTAGAAACTTAGTCGATAATCCTTTCTTGTCTATAGGATTTTCCTTTCTACTCTTTTCCTTATATGTGGGGCCTTAAATCATTTCGTAATTCATCAGTTTGGTCTTTATTTCTGTTTACGAAATTTGGGATATTACAGCCCCCACATAACAGAATACTAACAAAGCAATAACAGACTCAATAGAATACTAACTCATTACCCACGTACACAAACGACACGTAACAATACTCCCCCTAAAGGATGTCCTTATCCTCAAGGACAGAGCGAGAGAATTATCTGGACGGCCACAGTCAGCCATGACATGAGTTCAGCATCAAGTTGGTCTCATTTACAAGATCAACAGCAGCGTGAAGAAGTATGTGGTGGACTAGCAACTGGATATTGCCCATGAGATGGAGAACTGATAAATGTTGGAGCAGCGGGAATGAAGATACATATGCATTGGTCAAACGGCCAGCTTTAGCAGGAGGCATCGGACCCCATTGTTGTTGCTTGCTTTGTTTCTTTTATTGGCAGGGGTTGCCACTGGTTTCTCCTTCTCAATCATGACCTTCTCCAACTGTTCAAAACGCTTCTTCTGATTTTCAGGATGGGACTCATCCTCTAGTTTGTACTCTTCAATGCACTTGATGATAGCTCTGAGTGCAGACTGTTCTTTTCTGGCAGCTAGGTATGCAGCTCGGCCTGCGTTATTAGGATCTTCCAGAATAGATGTTGCAGCCTTCCTTGCATCCTTCAGAAATGCCCTCGGCAGTGGAACCGGTGGAAACTTGTCCACAAGGCCTACTTCGTGTGTAAAGTGTACCGCATCAAGTTGCTGGTCCTTGCTAAGTAATTCTCCAATCAAATCGGCCATTTCGTCACCAAGACCAAGGGAAACAGCAAGCTTGGGCATCTGTTTCCTCCCTACGGAACCAATCACAAGCTTCATATATAAATCTAGGTCCTCCTTCTTGATGATACAAACAGTCACCAAGTGCTGTAAGAATGTATGCACATTAGGCGTCTTCACACTCTCCTTTCCCCTGCGCTCTTCCGAGCTCGCCTTCCAAATGTCACCAATCTCTTTGGAGAGCAACAAGTACGAGACAGGACCAATCAGGATTGGAACCATATCTACTTTAAGAACTCTGGCTTTCTCGTACTCGTCCATAGTTTCCAGTGTTGGTAGAGTCATTCCTATCAGTCGCTTCTCTAGATCTGTAAATGTCGAGGAACCATTCGGCTCCATGCGTAACCTAACACTGTCGGTTAATTCTTTGTTGTCGACGATGGCGGAGATTTTCTCCATGAACCTGACTTCATAGCGCTCGGCCTGCTCCGCAAGCTTAGCCATGCGGACGTTTTCTTCACGATGAGAGACGGTGGCGGCTATAGTCAGATCAAAGAGAGGATAAGATCAGAATTTCCTCAGCTCGGATCCTTTGTGAGAGAATAAGTCTGAAGTATGCTTGATTTTAGGGATAAGAACTCTGGCATCACCTTCCATGCATCTTGGGAAATCTGGAGAGATACGTGGTGATCGAAGCTTGGGAAGCCGACGGAGGTTATCGTTGAGGATGTCTTCGTGTTCGAGGGCAAGGACGCGATATTTTGGAGAGAGTGTGGTGGCAAAGGGGCAGCTGGCGGTTCTGCCCCCGATAATAGTGTAATCGTAGCAACCTTCCGATGGTAAATCGGTGGCATTGGAGATGAGATTCAGGCATGTGTATGACGGCGAAGACATCTTCTCTACATTGCAAGAAAACAAAGACAAAGGTGAAATAGAGCCTTGAATGTCATGAGTAACCACCATACCGTTGTTGATTGGTTTGGGCACTCCTCCGATGAAAACGTTTACGTCAACAGCAGTGACATTAACACAACTGACGGAGACAGAGCTTGATCGTCGAGTATCATTGAGATACCAATGAATTAGGAGGGTAGGGAGAGAATACGCCACTGACAACGAGATTGAGAGATTCTTCATGACGGAGAAGATAGCTTTCTTGAAGACGGCAATATCGAGAGCTTCTTCAAGATCATCAACAGTAATGCTAGAGTTTCTGTTGATCAAATCGGTCGTGACAATAAGGTAGCGGTCTGAACTCAAGGTTTCGATCTTGGTTTCGAAGGTGAGCTTCCGCAGATGATCTGATGGAGCAAGGATCATAGACGGATCTGGCCAGGAAATCGAGTACGTTGAGTCTGAGAGTAGAGGAGCCGCCGTTGCAAGCTCCGGAAGACCAAGACGAGAAGAGATCGGTGTGAGGCGTGCTTAGAGTCTAGCAATGGTGGTTACCATGGGTAAGCAAAGCATCACAATGATCAACGTTGTACAGAGCAATGAGAGTCAAAGAGAAACAGAAAACAGAGAGTGGTTGCGTCGCAGAGCATCCCCGGCAGAGCGAGAATCCAATCGTTGGCCTACGTCGCTGAGCTGACCCGAAGAGTGAATCTCCGGCACCATAGCCAAAGAGTGGCTCTGATACCAAATTGATACAGGCCAAACAGAAAAGAGAGAGAAACAGGGGAAGCGAAAGAGAAAAGCTAACTGTATTAATTCCATACCCTTCCCCTACAACCTGAGCCCCTTTTATAAGACTGGCTCCTTTCATCCTAACGATTCAGCAACAGAAATTAAGGAACCACTCATGTGGCCCCCACATAAAAGAATACTAATAAAGCAATAACAGACTCAATAGAATACTAACTCATTACGTACACAAATGACACGTAACAAAAATGCAGGGATAACAGTAGATGGATGGATGATGGATGCATGGGATATCGAACAAGTAAAAGAGAAGAAAGAACCTAGATCCTTATGTATGGAAGCGAAAGAAATAGCTCCCACAAGATAAAGTATCAGAAATGGCAGCTTCAGAATTTGCAGACTTGCTTTCTCTTCAGATTCATAGTTCAACAAGAAAAGTCGTCCATCATATGTAGCTTGGATTGTCCTGTTGCTTCGTAACAGTATTTGTTCTACGTGAAAGGAGGCAATTTTATTCAAAATATTATTAGTACTAAATATAAATATAATTTTTAATGAAAATTTAAATTTTAATTCATTGTACACTAATTAATTCATTGTTACACTAACTGTTTTTGTTACACCGGAGTTGTTTCTGCACCCTCCCTTTGCTTTACTTTAGGAGAATCTACAATATGAAGGGCCCACCATTTCTATGTGTGTCATAATTTAATTTGGGTCATTGCTTGTTTGGATTTTTCCCCTTTAATTAATAAGAAACCAAAATAGTGAATTAAAAATAAAGAGTCGAGTGAAAACCATATCTAATGGGATAAATTTTTTTTTTGTTGTTTTCAATCTCTTTCATGAAAATAGAGAAGAGCTTAATCCTTCATAGCTTAATCCTCATATGTCATATACTTGTTTGTTTGGTCTTTTTTTTTCGGGTTTTATTATGCACTAATCAAAGTATGACGCATTGTAGGTTGTAGACGTAGATTCTAATCATTTAATTGTTGGCAAAAATATTAATTCATTTATTAATTATTATGCGCAAGCACATGGCATTTTGAGGAAAATAAAGAAAGAATATAGAATGGTCCACAATTTGATATGACAACACTATTTGATAAATGTTTAGATGATTCTTCACCCAAACTTGAATCAGATCGATATTAACAGTTTTACAAGTTGTTTCTCAAGGTGGATCAAATCACTTTCGTTACTCTTTATTTTTTTATTCAGATATTTTTGAAATTATTATGCACTAGTGAAAAGAAAGGCACAAGCAAGAGCCATCAAAAGATAATATCAGTCCCAAAAACAAAGAGCGCTAGAGACAATGCACTAGCTCTAAGCCATTCAGGGGAATGAACATACGAGACACAAAAGTCACGGCCACACCAATCTCTAGCTGGAACATCCAAACACAGTCTTATATCCTTCAATGTCTGAAGCCCTTCACAGCAGTCATATCCTGCAAGTGACCTCAAAATCCAAACTTCAGGTATGCTCCAACCTTCACTTCCAATAATATCACTCTTCTGTAATGAAACTTGTGTCAACAATGACCAGCGAGTGACGTCATTTGGAACTCTTGTTAATGTATTGTTCTTATCATTGTTGCTGCAACATTGCTCTTCCTCTTCCTCTTCTTCTTCATAATGTTTATCACCTATTACTATTAATGGCCACACGATGCCGCTTTCTGCTCCCTCTTTCACTCCCACTTCTTTCATCTTTATTTGGATCCTCTCGCCGAAGAAGTAGGAATCATAGTAATTGTCAGCGTCAAAATGTTGCTTGAAATCCCCAAACTCAATTGGACCCTCTGACCAATGAACAACCCTCACAAAGGGGAGTGAAAAAGCCAAACTTTGTGTCCGTAAGATCAACTCCACACTCTCAATATAGTCCTTGCACTCTAATATCTCTTCGAAAGGCAATAACTCAAGTTTACATTTAAAACCAGTGATAACTCTGCCATCATCAGATACCAAGAGCTTCATCGTCACTTTAGTGAATGAGAAGTCGTCAAGATCAAAAAAACTGTTGACAGTCACTAACCCAGAATTTCTTCTGCCATTAACAGGACCGTCAACAAAGTTTATGTGCCCTGACCTTTTGCAAGATTCAAGTGGGTAAGCTTGCCCAGGACAGTCGAAGAATGGATTTGATCCAAATTTACACAACCATCCACTTCTAAGCTTCCAAGGTTCGGGAACTCAGATAGATCAGGAAGCGCCATGAGATATTTCGAGTGTCTTGGATCAATCTTCTTCAAATTTGGAAATCGCTGGGGGTAAAAAGAGAATTGTTAACATAATCCACCCCCCAAAAAAGAAAAAAAAACTAATTATTATCCTTAAACATAGAAAACAAAGCACTTACTTGATTTCCATTCCAAAGTTGTTGGAGATGACTGTTTGGCATTATAAGAAGAATAAGATTCTCTGCGCACAAGCTTAATGGCAGAGATTGAAGAGGACAATCAACCCAACAGAGGAACTTCAATTCTTCAGGAAGAGAATCCAGATCTCCAGAAATCTGCACTTTTTGTTGGATTATAATTTCTAATGAGGGCACTGGTGGTGTGTATTTGTATCAGTTAGAATCTTTCTGTTAGAATATTTTCTGTTATTCTTAATGTTGCTGTATAGACCATTGTATCAAGTATATATATTAATAATGAATCTGCTCTGAGGATCAATCAAGTAACTCAGAGCTTCTCACACTGTGTGCTCCATTTTCTATCTTGGTATCAGAGCGTGTACTTTCTTTCCGGCATCATGACGAGCTCGTCATCCTCCTCTGTTTTGTCACATGGGTTACTTCTTCTGTCATTCCAGAATCAGAAGCGACTCTGTTTTGGTGGTTTTAAGAAATAAAAAATAAAATCAAACAAAAGAAGAGAGGGTGACCGGCCACTGCTGCTCGTGTTCTTCACTTCTTCTGCCCCAAATTTGTTTGACTCGCTCAATACACCTCGCCGGAACCCTCAGCTCCTCAATCCGTCTCCTTCATGGGTATCGCTCACCGTCCATCGTCTCTCTGCTCGTGACCTCCTGCTCCTTGACTCCTTGTCCATCAGCATTGTGTCTCTCTCTCTCTCTCTCGCACGGTGAAGCTCGCCGTCCTCTCTCTCACTCCGCCCCGACCTCGCAGTTGATAGGCAGTCCAGGGCTGTTCGCGATCAACCGTAAAGAAGAATCACAGTCACGTGAGCGGGATCAAATTTTTATTTTTTTCACGTATTTACTTCTGAATCCTTACATGCTTAATCCAAAGTCAGCAAGGAGCAGAGACTATGCAAAGAAATTCAAAGACGCATTTCTCTGTTTTCAATTTTTTATTTTTTAAAACCAAGAGCATACAATAAACTGTAACTCGCTTGTATAGTTAAGCTATGTCTAATCCATTTCTGTTAATCTGTAATCCAGTTTTATTATAGTTGTTATTTAGATTAATTTATTTTAAATAATTTTACAAAGTTTTATATAATTATATTAGAAAAGTTTTATTTCCATTTGTGTAAAACTGTTTTTAAGTGTTTTTAAAGGTTTTTAAACAACCACCGATCAAATCTATACATGTGTCTACATTATGATCAAGCATTTTTTTTAATTCTTCATGTTTCTTATTTATTTTACTGCTACTATTTCATTTTCTGCCACTGTTATCCTTGGATGGTGTCCAACTTATTTGTCATTTCATTTTGAGTTTTTATTAAATGTTATATACTTAATTTGAGCATGAACTACCTAACCTAAGTCCAATCACAATGTGACCGTTAACGCTTGAATGGATGTGACACGGATCCGTATTTCAACGCAAATATAATTAGAAGGCAGCGGAAATATTACTCCAATCGTTTATAGCTCGTCTGGAGGTTGGTTTGAAAATAATTTTTATAAGATTTAAGGTAATATTTAAATTTTGAAGAATAGATTTTGATTTTTACGGATTTTAACGTAAAACCTAAGTTTTGAAAGGTGAGTATGAGCTCGTTTAGAAGTCCTTTTGAGAATAGCTTTTACGGAATCTAGATTTTGGGAGAATAACTTTTACGGAGTTTGAAGCAAAACCTAGATTTTGGGAGAATAGCTTTTATGAATTTTGAGGCAAAACCTAGATTTTTTTAAAGGTAATTGTGTTTGAGAAGTTATAGGCTTTTATGGAATTTGAGGCAAAAAGTAAGTAGGAAAGAGAAAGAAAAAAAGAGGAAAACGAAAATTTGTTATAAGAGAGAGTGTAATTTGATAAGAAAATATTTTTTTCAAACTTTCAAACCTAGATTTTGTTACAAAACCTAGGTTTTGAAAAAATGTGAGTATTTGGATAAAATATAAGTTTTAGGATAAAATATAGGTTTTAGGTTTTGAAACGTGACCCCAAATGAGCCATTTTATTTGGAAATTTATTGACTTTTATGAAGTTTGAAGCAAAACGTAAATAAGAAAGAGGAAAGATAAAAAAAGGAAAAAGAGAAAATTTATTAGGAAAGAGAATCTGAAAAAATAGTTTTTTCAAAACCTAGGTTTTACCTCCAGAATAGTTTGTTTGAAAAATGTAAGTACTTGGACAAAATGTAGGTTTTGGGGCAAAACCTAGATTTTGCAACAAAATCTAGGTTTGGGGAAGAGCTTCCAAACGAGCTAATATAAGATTCAGTTAATTTTTCAGTAATAAAAAATTGTTAAATAAATCATTTAATTATAACATACATTCTGAAATATTTATATATATTGTTAGATTATATATCATATTATAAATCTGATAAATTAATTTATAAAAAATATAAATAGATTAATTAATTTAATTCTTTAATCTCTCAGAAAAAGTTAATAAATTCTCGAGGAGGTAGTACAATAGTTCACCTATTCTCACCATCCACTAATGAATTTAAAACTCCGTTACATGTAAGTTAAAACAAAACTCTTCTCAAATCCTTTTTAGAATTCATAAAATCTTTTTCGAAATTTATAAAATCGTTCTCCACACTCCTAAAGTGTTCCAAATCTCTTTAGCCATAGGCATTTTGGGTGGCGGACTGTCTTAATGTAAAGAGCCTCGTGTCTATGAGCGACTGTGTTGAATAGCCTTTATGTGAAATTCTTTGAAATACATTCTAAATTTACTTTGATGGCAAATTTAGTGGGAATGCACCCACAAAACCTATGAACATTTTGGTTGTATTATATTTATAAGAGTTAACGTCCCTTGACTCTGTGTATCTATAATGCATAAATTTAGTTCCTTTACGATTCTAACTTTTTATCTTGCCATTTGTTTACATGCTGAAACGTCATAGGAATCAACACAATACTAGTGACATCAAAAATGGAATATTACCTTCAGTCCGGTATATAAGAAGTCTTCTTGAAAAAAAAAAATTAGTCTAATTAATTAATGCTTGTTTTTCACTTTTAACCCGACGATAAAAGGATTATCATACATAGGATTTATTTGGAATAACATTTTCAAAAGTTAAATGCATGTTCAATGGTGTTTTTCTATAAAATGAAATAATATCCTTCACGTATTTACTTCGGGTTGTGTAAAAGTACTTCTCTACCGCATTCCCAAACGGGCACGTTATAGCCATTTCTTAGGGTTACTCCTTCCTATTCATAATGTTAGAAATTGCTAATTAATTCATACGAATTAAATAATGTTAGTTAAGTCATTTAAAATTGATAAAATTTACCTAGTGTACCCTTGTGACAGAATGTGATTTCTTAAATGTACATTAATTAGATATCATTTACTTTATCTCTACTTCAAATGGTAAGTTAAAAACAAGCATTAATTATGATGTCAACCTCATAATTTAGGGACCAAATAATCCCTCCCTCCCTCCCTCCCTCTCTAATTTTTCCTTCTAAAAAACCTCTTATAATATAATATGGAGCCGAGGGAGGATTTATTTAGCTATGAACCACTTTATAATCTCAGAATCCTATACTTCCACAAAAGCTCCAAGTTCTAACACCAAATAAAGACTGTGAGTATTTCAGTCAAATCTTACGTCATACTTCATACGATTTTCAAACACTTGTTTGCGGATTTAATTTTTTTTAACATGAAAATAGAAATAGAAATAAATTAATAAAAGCGTATAAAGTATGACAGAAAATTTTACTGAAATCTCGACAATTTTTATTTGAAAGATATGAATAAAGAAAATTTTAGGGGTATTGATATAAGTTTACAAAATTCATAAATCCCTCATTAATCCTCTTGGCCTAATTCAAATTCATTAAAAGTATATGCCTAAATCTCAATTTTGGTAATTGAGATTTTCCCAAAAGCATTACCTACTTGAACCAGAAATTAATAAAACCTAATTATCAGATAATATATATAAAAATTAAGATATATGTTATAATATTAGTTTATGCCTATACTTTTTGGTGGTCAACATATCAATATCACATTATTGCAGAAGAGCATGCAACCTAAACATGTTAAATGGTATAATTTATTTTGTATGGATTGATGCATTCACTTGTATATATCTAAATGGAATTTTCCGTCTACAGTTAATTAATAAATGTTGCTAAAAACATTTATGGCAATTAATAAATGTTGCTCAAAACATTTATGGCACAACTTTCAAAGTATAAAAGAACATTTAATTACTAATAATATTCATATAATATTTTGAAATAATTCTCTATAAACTACATTTGTTGTTTTGTTAGTTAGTTTTTTTGTCTCAGTTAAGAATTAAAATATTGATACTATTTATAAATTGGGTAAAGTAACATTTTTACTTTAGAAGTATACATGTTGGAGCACTAAATATCCGGAAGTTTTTTAATGACCAAATTTGCCCAGAAAGTTTTAGAACACGGCATTTTTCATCTAGGGCAATGAAGATATGGCAGAAAGATATTTAACTCTCTAAACCGCTCCTAGGATTTACAGTGTAGAAAGTTCAAATGAGGATGCAGTTGAATAATACATAATCCTCGTTCAAATGAGCAACTGCAAACATATATCTATTCTTCGAAACTTAAAAGAGGAACTCATTCAAATGACATACTGCTCATTCAAATGAACAGGTGCAAAATGTGCACGTTAATGATGAGGCACTCATTGAAATGACGTGTAACTCATTTGAATGAGAAAGAATCCATTATAAATCATTTTTATAATGTACAGTTTAGAAAGTGAACTTTCTAAACTGTTCTTATCGAACTTTCTAAACCATTTTTTACATGCAGATTAGACAATGCACTCATTCGAATGACATGTCTTATTTGAATGAAGAAGTCCAAATTTGTACATCAATAAAGATGAGGCACTCATTCGAATGAGAAAGTGGAAATATGTGTCTTTAAGAAGAAATAACGGAGTGAACTTTCTACGCCACACTTAAAAAGTACGGCTTAGAAAGTTAGCTTTCGAAACCTCATTTTATAAGTACTGTTCAGAAAGATATAATACTAGTGTTTTATTACCGGATGATCAACAGCAAGACGGAGAGTGGCGATTGATACTAAAATAAACATGTCTTTTTTTTGTGACAAAAATAAACATGTCTTTAGGGGAGGAATAATGGGAAAGAAAGACCTTCATTATGTGGTCAACTCCACCCAACTACTTTACTGATTTATTTGATGATTATTATCAAAAACTTTATTCAGTTTAAAAGAAGCTAACAACGACTAAAAGTGGATGTGTTGAAGGGGGTATTTGGCCGTGTGTCAAAGATAGTTGTGCCTTAATTTCTTTATTTTTTTTCAAACGCTAGTTAGACTAAATAAGTCAATATTTGTGTGTTTTCTGTGAAGAACAAAACCGTAAAACTGGATGGATGGGATTAATCAAGTGGATTAGGAGAAAAGAGAATACATTCTGTGGTTTATATCGATGCCCGTTTCACTCATAATTCCGAAATGGGGAAGTGATTAAGGTGAAAGAAAGAACAAGCACTTTGCTTTATCAATAAAATAGATGAAGCGTTTAGTCAATAGATCGAGTCCACCCATATATTTGAAGGTTATGGGACTTTGTTTTTCAGAAGTAAAAGTACACAAAATTTCTAATGTTTAGGTTTTATTAGATCTACGACAGTAATTAAGGAGGCAGCTAAATGAGGACATTGAATCAACCGCTACCAGTAGAGAAAGAAAAGAGCAACTCTTTAGGGAAAACAGTAGAAGGAAGATGGATCCATGGGATAAAACAAGTAAAAGAGAAGAAATAAAACCTGCTTTTGCCAGCCAAGGTCTCAGAAATGGCAGCTTCAGAATTTGCAGAGACTTGCTTTCTCCTCAAACAAGTTGTTCAGATTCAGAGATGAACAAATGCCTCCCTCACATATTTAATTATTTTTCAGTCTTTCATTCCTCTTTCCAGGAAGCTCTCGCGTGTTGCGCTGCTGCTTCATCATTTTGCGTCTTGGTTAACCACATTTAGAAAAAGTTTATCGTGTCCCAGTTTGCTTTAGCTCTTAAAGATTCGGAACAAATATGCTCCCAAATGGTTATTCGGAACAAATATCATCTTCATAAAAAGCTAACTGAAACACTTCTGTTATAAAATCTACTCTTTCCAATATTGAACATACAAACTAAATAATTAAGGTGTAGAGGTGACAAAAGTTAATTAAATAAATAATTTATAAAAAATATGTTGTCAATGTATAAATCATCTGCGTAAGATGATATTTTATTGATAGATATTATTTTCTAAATACCTATTAATTCCACTACCCTGTGTATATTGGAAAATGTATTGAAATACCAAGGAGCAGATAATAACATGCTCTAAAATGGAAAAGGGTGGGTTTTCTATAGGTGAATAGAGAATGAAAAACATTGAATAAACAAAAAGAAAAAAGAAAATGGATTTTACAATTCTTTTCGCTCCTCTGTCATTCGTGTCCTATGGGTCAACAAGTCAAGTAGTCCCGAGTTTGGACCGCATGCGCTCCTTTGCTTTTGGAAGAAAATTAGACTATATGACTCTGGAGGGCCTACCTATCTGTATCATGATTTGGGCACATTTATTCATACATACTTGTTTGGATTTTTTTAAAAAAATAATTTTAAATATTAAGTATTGGCATCTTTTTAATAAAGACAATAATATTTAAATACTATCATGTATTGGGAGGCCTTCATGAATTACATAGATTAAAAGAAAAGGCAAAATGGATATTTCATAAAGAATAATATTGAGATGCAATACAAATAAATGAGATTAATGCAAATAAAAGTTTTACAAATGTGAATGGCTCACATTTTTTTTGGTAGGCAATCAAGATATCGAAAGACAATTAATATTAGTCTCAAAAACAGAGAGTGCTAGAGAGACAACAAATAAATTGGCTATTTTCTTTTTAGTATTCTATTCTTTTAATTAGGAAACGAGTGATGAAAATGGATTAATTTTATTTTTTTTAAAACTCCTTCCCCTTCTCTGCTCTATCATTCTTTCGTGCCTTTTGGGGTCAACAAGTCCAAGTCGTCCTGTGATCATGTTTGTCACTTTTGCTTTTGGAAAATAAATTAGATTCGGAGAAGGCACACTTATTTATCCGAATTCAGGCATATATCTCCAGCTTGTTTGGATTTGAGTGTTTTTTAATATAATGGTAAATGTATAAATTTTCTTTAAAAGTTTTCACTCCCAAACAATATTGTCTCTTAAGAGAACGGAAGAACTTATATTTAACATGTCAGCAAAATGTGAACGGAAAAACTTATAAATTTGAATGAATTTTGTCCCCCGTTTTATATTGTTCCTCTTTTATATTATATGAACTTAATTATAATTTATTACGCATCTTGCTTTTACATTGTTCATTTTACCTGATTTAATAGTTGTTTGTAAAAATAATTTATTAGACCGCGTTAATTGGAGTTTTTAATAACGCTACAATTTGAGTGCCAAGTTAAAATTGCCTAATACCGGCAGATCAAGTTGTTAAGCGCATAGTTACTTACCAAAAAATTAGCCAAGTAATTCACTGTTAAAAAGTTTATTAGCGAGGACAATAACCTATTTTTTAATTATAAAGAAAACGTGTGAGAGGATTGATTTGCGGGATGAAAAAAGAAAAAGAAAAAATATTGAGAGGATGATATTAAGAGTTAAGTTAGGCAGGATGGAATTAAAACCCATTCAACATATTGATACGACAACACTTGATAGATGTTATTAAGAGAATGATATTAAGAGTTTCACATATTTTTTATGAAAATGATTGAATCACTTTGGTTACTCCTTAAGTTTTTTTTTTTAAAAAAATTATTATTCACCGGTGGAAACGAGTTTACAAGCAAAAGCATCAATAAGAAACTTGAACTGCGCTGCTGTCTCTGAAAGAATTTATGCATTTGTAGAGACACACACAAACGAGAACAGAAGTGGTTGAAAGTTACTTGAAATGGTTACATGACTTTGAAATTACCATTTTGTTTAACCATTAATTTCATGTCTATATGTATGGCTTACATTTTTTTATAGGCAATGAAGATATATCAAAAGATAATATCAATAGTTGGCAAAAAAAAAGGACAAAATCACTCAAAACAAAGGAAATATATCTATTTAATGACACTTACTAATTGTGTCAACAATTATCTATCAGCCTCACAACTAACGAAATAGCCAACAGACAGAGAAAGAAGCGAAAGGCACGAAGACTGGTCTAATAGCTCCCCACCCAAAGGACTTTTATTTGATGAAGTTATTTTGTAAGAATGCCCTCCGTGAATCAAATATAGATAAAAAGAAAGCAAAACAAACTTTTTTTACCCCAAGAGATTTAATTTGAATAATAATTAACAATCAGCAAGTGCTGAAATCTCAAGAGAAGGAGGAGAATAAGGACAGCCATTCCTATCAACACAACTGGATAGTGAATGAAAACCCCAATACTGATGCATCATACGTCGTTGTAGATTCTGCCTGTCAAACCTATGAATAATACCAAAAGAATGATCAAGAATGTCGTGGGAAGAGAGTTTAACATCCAAGAGAGGCTGAATCCTCCTTCTGCAATAGCCATCATCATCGTCATTATCATGAGGAGAGAAGATCAATGGAACAAGTGACTTGAGGATTGAGACTTGAGCATTGTTAATCCAAATCATACTAGTCATATCACTCTCTTTATAAGTCACTTCCGTCAATAAAGACCAGCAATTAATGTTCTTGGGAACTCTTGTAAATAATATTGGAGCAGCATCGTTATCATCAACCTCATCCTCCTCTACTTGTTCTTCTTCATCAACTCGCATTAATGTTGCCGTTGACGTCCTCATCGCAGTCGCTTGATGATCATCAAGAATCCTTTCTGTTTCAATGTCATCATGACTCATTTCCCTTCTCAACCTAGTGATCCTCACCTTCATGCCAAGTTCATCGCTAGCGTCAACAGGGAGGAGATCTCTAGTTTCAATATCATAGGTAAAATGTTGTTTGAGATCATGTCCAAACTCAAATGGACCCTCACACCAATCGATTTTCCTAATACATGGGAGTAAAGATCTCAATTCTGCTATCTCTGCCGATGGCGTTACCACCACATGTTTAAATCTAACACTACGTATCATCTTGCCACAAACCAACACCTTCACTGTCATTTGATTGAACGACCAGTTCTCAACATTTAAACAGTTGTACACAAATACTAACCCTGAAGAACTTGTCCCTCTCATACTGCCCCCAAAGTTCATCTGCACTAGATGCACACAATTTCGCATAAATAACCTCGCAAACTCTCCCGGGGCAGTTGAAGAATGAATTTGTGCCAAATTCGCACAACCATCAAGTACCGAAAGTTGAATCTTAGGGGCATGTGTTAGATCTGGCAGTGCAATGAGATGTTCTAAATGTGATAGCCAGATTTCCTTCAGATTTGGAAAATGCTAGGAAAAGAAAACGAAGAATCAGTGTTGAATAATTTAGATAACTTTACGTCGGAAACGAACCTCTCCTTTTCCATTCACATGCTCTTCACGTTTTATATAACTATTAGATCCAAGTTTAAATGGTTCAAACTAGGTATAAAACAAATATGAATCGATCAAAAATTGATCCAATTGTTAGACAAGAAAGACAAGGAGAGAGAAGGAAAGGAAAAATGACAGGTTCATCTCACACATAGCTACACTTTCATCAAGAACTTCTCTCATGGCAATTAGTATTGAACTCCTGGCAAAAAGTACAATTACTAACTTATTTAAATCTCGTAAACCAAACATACCTGATGTCCATTCCAAAGCTGTTGAATATTGCTGTTACTTATTTCAAGTCTAATAAGGTTAGCAGCACAGAAATGCAATGGTACAGATGATAGTGGATATTCTTCCCAAATAAAAAACCGTAGTTCTTCTGAAAGATAATCCAAATCTCCCAAAATATTCAAATTTGAAGGCTTTCTCTGATCAGACTTGTAAACTTTTAGGAATATTAGATTTTTCATCTTTCCAAAATTACTAGCCCTCACTGTAATTCTTTTTATCTTGCTTGTATCCAATGACATGCACCGAATTTCCTCAATCCCCTATCAATAGGAAATCAAAGGGGAAAACAATTGTCATTATTACTTAACAAAAAATGACGACGAATACTGTAGAACAACCAAATGTACATCCTTTTAGAAATATCAAAGTTAATAACGATATTGCGTGTTTCATTCAACCATTTTTACTAACAATTCATAAATCATACACACTCATATGTATAGGTGCATACTTGCATGTGCGGATATTTAATATAACTATAATAGCAAAGTTTCATTTAAATAACATAAACAAAGCAAGAAATAACATAAACAAAGCAAGCAGTTTCATTTATCTTCATTAATAAAAAAGCAAGAAATTTTTTACGAAGAATCAAAATAACATAATCATCTATCATTTACAAAACAAAACGTAAACAAAGAGAATTGTTGAGAGAAGAAACGAAGTCAACCAACTCCGTGAACGCAGAAAAGAAGAATGAGTCAAAGGATAAAAAAAATCATGAATTAAAAGACATGAAGAAATGGGTATACTTAAAAATCTCATGCACTAGAAGCAAAACGACGTGAAAGCTGGAAAATAAGAAAAAGGAAAATAAAATATTAAGAAAATAAAGAACTCAGATTAAATTATTACCTTATCATTTTGGAGAAAATTATAAATATCCTTATGCTTCTTTAGCCGAACGGACATTTTAGGGTTAGATATTAACTGCTCCGTAGAAATTTGAAGGCCCATGTCCATTAGAAGAGGATGCATGCCAATATAATCATCTCCGTGCACTGAAATGAGGGATCTCTCTTTAAGTACATTTATCTCAATATCTGCAGACAAACCATATAAGCTTTTTGTACAATCCAAAGAAACCCTCCGTGCTTCATTCAAGATAAATGCTAGGTCAAGAAATACATCCTTCTGAGCATCATCAAGTCCATCAAAACTCAATTTCAAGACATCCAGGATGTCCTTGTGAAGAGCTTGACTTAGTTTTCCCAAAGCACTTTCCCATACTTCTTCTCCTCTGCCATAAAGAAAGCAACCCAACACTATTAAGGCTAAAGGATTTCCTCCACAATAATCCACCACCAACTGTGATAATTCCAAATAGCCTGTAAATGGCTCATTTTGCCTAAAAGCTTTCAAACTAAAGAGATGAAGGGCATGATGGGTATCCAATTTCGAAACATGATATGTTGCACATGCAAAAGTATTTTTAAGCACTTGCATATCTCTTGATGTAATAATGATTCTGCTCCCTTCCCCGAACCAATCACATGCCTTGATTAAATCTTCAATTGCTACACAATTATTCACATCATCAAGCACCAGAAGAATTTTTTTACGCTTAAGCCTATTCTTCACAAAAGTGGATCTTAAGTTGTAAATGTTAAGATCCTCATCTTGTAATAATTCTTTAAGGCATTTTTCTAGTAATTCATCCAATCCAATCCTTCCTAGTTGAACTCTTACATTTCCAACAAATGAGAAAGCTTCAAACTGTGCTTTCAACCTCTCAAATACAGCTCTAGCAAGAGTGGTCTTGCCTATCCCACCCATTCCCCATATCCCCACAATGCGAGCTTCACTTAGTAGCTCTTCAACTTTCTGAATCCGATGATCGATCCCAACTAATCCTTC
>JANTPZ010145518.1:0-19259 GCA_025593235.1 Vachellia pachyceras | reverse complement strand
ATGCTTGTAGTCACAATCTAACAGCAACATGTGATAATCAGATCCCATTAGTTATATGTGTGTCAGTAGTGCTTTTTGAAATACCTCCAAAAATTCACTATTTACACTGCACTATCAATTCTCTCTTTTACATGATCCTCTCCTGTTCTTCTATTATTCTAAATGAACTTTGCCCCTTTGAAATCCAAGTCTAGTAGCTGACAGCCCGATAGCATTTTTTTGGAAGTTCATAATTCTTCCTATGTCTGCTGGTATCTTTCCTAGCTTCTCTTCCCTTGCTATCATATCGTTGAAGTCACCAATGCAAAGGCAGGATCCATTCACTCTTTCTGCTATGCTCCTCATTTTGTTCCATACTTCTGTTTTCCTTTTCTCCTCCGGTGCTCCATATATAAATGTTAAGAAATTTGGAATTTTTTTTGTTTGGGAGCAAGCATTTGTATGTATTATGTTTTCTGAATTGAACCACACATTAACTATCACCTACTTCCTCCAACACAGTTCTAACCCTTCTCCTATTCCACTTAGAGCCACATAAAACTCCTCCTCAAATTGCAATGATGCTCTTATCTTTTTCAGCTTTCTTGTCACCATCCTTGTTTCCATTAGGAAGACTATTGAGAGTTTTTTTTTTGCATTCCTCCCTCAATTTTTTAACTGTCAAGGCTCTTCCTAGACCTTAACAGTTCCAGCTAATTATTATCATCTCAATTGGGTGGTTGTTATAGGCCAGCCATCATCACCTTTAGCTTCCTCTCCCCTTTGTTTCCTTGTTTCTGCCTCCTTCCTTATCTGGTTTTCCCAGTCTTCTTTCCTCCTTTCTTTTGTTATTTCATTCCCCAATGTGATTTCCATTTTGCTCTTCCCCTTCGCTCTCCTTTGTTTGCTTTCAATTCTCCCCATAGGCCTTCGTTTTCACATATTTCCTTTTTATCCTTGCTTATGGGATCCTTTCCCGAGGCTCCTTTCCTTCTTCTATCATACTGAATCAATCCTCCTTCTTTTCTCTGTCCCCTTTACCTCCTCCTCTTCCCTTCTTCTTTTCAGCTGGATACTCCTTATGCCCCTGAGTACTTCAGTCATTGGGGATTGGGTTCCATATACAACAATGGCTCCAGATAGATCCTCTTGTGCCTCAGGAGTTTCTTCTTTCTTCTCTTCTCCTATCCTACCATTATGGGCTTCTTCCCTCCTGCTCTCCACCTTCCTTTCCTCATCCTTTTGTTTTTTGTTGACTTTTGTCCTACCATCATTTATGCTATTTCCCTACACTTTCTTCCCACCTCTTCCTCCTACTTCTTTTCTATCTTTGTTTGCATGTTCCTCTGCCCCCTTCCTACTTCCTAACTCTTCTACCCATTTCTATTGTGATTTCTTTTCTTTTTCTCCCTCTTCATTGAATTTTTCACTTCAATCTCCTCCTCCCAATCCTCTCTACATTGCCTCTTTATGTCCTCAATTGGACGGGCTGCTTGCACACTTAACCGGCCTCCATATCTTCTCTCCTCCCCTGCCTCACCTTGCTTATCATATGGACATCTTTTCTGATCGTGCTCTATCCTTTCACACTCATAACAGTAATTTTGGAGGAGCTCGTACCTTACTTTAATCCATATCAGTTCTCTCCCTAGCCTTGGACTCCACATGCCTGTTATCAGTGGTTTCCTTATGTCCACAATCACTCTAGCTCTCAGGTGACTTCGTACTAACATGCCATTCCTTCTTGGATTTTCAACCTTTACTACATCATCTATCATCTCTCCCATCGCTACAGCATTCTCTTTGCACATTCCACCTCTCGGCAAATCATGAAACTGAATCCAAAATGGACATAGGTGAAACTCTACCTCTTTGTACGTGGCAAACTCATGCCATTGTTGTATGCTCAGCAAGACTCCTTGTATTGACCATGGACCATACTCTGAGTATCCTTCGATAGTCTTCCTTCTTCTTGAACTCAAATATGTACGCATTTCGTTCAACCTTCGTAATCTTCAGCTCTGAGTTCTTCTCAATGTTCCATCCCTTCCTTATCATTTGCCAAGTCAATGATCTATTTAGGTTTCTCTCTGTGATCAGTTTGCCTATCAGTATTCCTCTTATGCTCTCACCTTGGACATTTTTCCTCCATGTGAGGTTCGCCATTAGCTCCTCCCTCGGACTCTGACTGCTATTCCCCTTCTCGCTGTTTCTACTGCCTTTGTTCTCCATGATCCTGAAGTCTCCTAACCTCCTTTTAACTCTTTCCTCTGTCGTTCTTGATATGATCTCACACATCTACATAGCTGCAATATGCAGGTGCGTAGCTCTCTCGTTTTCTCCGTCGCAGTAGGTGCCGTAGTTCACTCGTTCCTTACTCTCCACCGTACCAAAACACTAGCTCGGTTTGTTACAACACGAAGATAAACCATCGTAACAAACTCTCACAGAGGAGAGAGAGAGCTCCCACGTGGAGAGAAAAAAACCTCTTTCCATTGATGTATATATCAAAACAATCAATTAATCTTCCCTTACGTCACCAAAATCTTCCCTTAGGCGAATATAAATTATCACAATCAAAATCTTTTGGAACCTAATAAAGCACCAAAAAAGTAATTTATTTCAAAGAACCTAATATGTTGGCTTTGATACCACTTGATGGGTTTTATGAAAGCATACTGATAAATCCATATTTTGTATGAAGAAAATTTACTTAATATTGACCTTTTGGTATGTTATTTGAGCTCAAATAGGTCAATTAGAAGATATTTGTGCTAATAAGAAATTAAAGGAATTAATGCTAAATTTGAGATATTTTATAATTTCTTGAATCACTCGTTGACTAAAATGCCTATTATTCCAAGTGCATGAGATTTTATCATGTTTGTGTTTAAAATATAGGACATTTGGGACTGTATGCTGGAAGAGACCAAAGAAACAGATAGTGCTGTGCATAACGGATGGAAAACAAAACAGGAACAGTAGCCCCAATACCAGAAAAAAAAAGCAACTAAATGGAACTGAACTGAATTAGTTAAAGAACAAATGAAAGGGACAGCTGGAGAACAGACAGAACATTTCAGCTGTAGGTATCACTGTTGGATGAGGGTTAATTTGGGCTCCCAAGGCACCACGTTTTAGATCAAGAGGAAATTTTTTTATTCAGCTTATCGTTCACTGACCAGGACCAGCACTACTTGGGGGTGAATTGCTCTCCACTATTCGAGACCCTACCTCTCTCTCACTACATCACCGCCCACCACTTCCTCCTCCACGGCTACTCGTCTTTCTCCATCCATCTCTTTCCTTCCATTTATCACCACTTCTCCAGAGTTCGCTCACCTCTCTTCTCTATCACCTTTTTCCACCATATCCATACCCATTACGCTTGGAGATTTGACCTCATTCATCCATCTCACTTCGTCTCTACCTCCATTCCATTTTCCGTTATTTTTTCACCTAATTCCATCCAATCACAGCCACTCCGTCAACTCTCCATCTGATTTCCTCTTTCATTCCTCCATTTCTAGCTCTCTTTATCCATCCGCCACCGTCAACTTCCAGATTGCATCCTCTCTTCATCTCAAGTTCTTGGCCTCAGAGACGTCCTCACTGTCGGAATCAGCCATGATAATGCTTGGAGTCCATGATGCTGCTGCTGTGGAGATCCACATGTCCAACTGAGTGATCGTCTTTCCAATGATTATGGCTAAGCCCGAGCCTCATTTGACATAGGGAGTTCATCCAACCATGTTCCACGTTTGTTAAATCTCAATTAATTTGTAACAGATTGTTGAAATATTTACGATTGTGAACTTAGATTCTATTTGGTTTCAGTAATGGTTAGAGATTAGTGACTAGATTTACCAAAATTAGTTTTAGAGATTATCTTCTTGATTGAGATTAGCTTCATTCAGTCTTTGTGGTTGTTTAACTATTAAGGTCTGATTGTTGTGAATGATTCTGGAGTAGTATTGATTAATTTTAATTTTGGAAGTGGCTAATTACTAATTTTGTTGAATACATTATTTGACCTAATTGTTGCAGTATGAGATGTTAGGATGAATGTATATTAACACACGGCAATGAGGGTAGAGTCATAATACTTGGGAAGCATTATTGACATTGATTCATTTTCTTATTCATACATTGTTGTGTTTCAGTCTGATTGATGAAAGAAAAAGAAAAATAAATAACAGTGTAGTTAAAGACTTTAATTCATGTAGAGTAACAAAACAATTTCCTTTTGATTGCTGAAATAAATTGCTAACTAATTACTTAGAAATACTAAAGCTCCTTAGAGATCAACCTCGAGATTGTGCCACTATTTGCAAAACATGATTATTAAATTTAACCTCCAAACGATAGAGACCACATACAAGTTCAATGGAATAATCTAGAGCACTGCGGAAGTGTGACTGGATCCATAGATGTGTATGACGGAAGGGGTAGGTCAACCAAGTTATCATTAGGGAAGAGAGAACACCGTCTGCAAATGGGGAAGCAAGTCAGCTATATAATAACCCTAACTAACCCAGGGATCATAGCCCAGTATTTGTAGGGGACCCAGTATTCAGCCTATCAATGAATATGGACCAGCAAATTAGGCCTCAGTATATATTAGTTCATGATACTTAATTGAGCCCATTTAATTCCTTAAACTGTAGATCACTTTATAATTTGGGCCGGGACATGAAATAATGGCACCCACATATAAGTGTAATATGTGGTCCATTGTTGAATTATTCAAACACATCACCCTTAAATTAAAAAAAGACGGGTTCAGATTTAATATTTTATATAATTAATATTATAAATACAAATAAATTACAGATATTCGGTGCGAAGCTTTTGATAATTTTGAGCTATAATAAAAGAGAGACTAGAATGTATGCAAAAATGGATTATGCTCTTTATTTTTTTCATGCAACAAACCATCCTTAATTTTTTCCTCGTTTGAAGACTTGTCAAAGTAAACAAATTACAAATATTCCAAGTCTACGACTCCTTTGAAGGGGAGGGAAGGAGTGAAGAAGAAGGCGATGAGTGAAGAATGTGAATGACAAGTTGGAAGGAAACGCTCTTCAAAATTGACTGCAAGTCCACGGCAATGCACATGTTTGTTTACTAGTGATCTATCTCATCCTCTCTTCACATTTTCCCCCCTTTTCACCTCATCCCATCTTTACATTTAAATTAAAAATTGAAACGCTTCAAATGTAATATCTTATAATACTATATTGTAATATCACTTGTGTTAAAATTTTGATACGAAAAGTTCACAACTGTGAACTATTTAAAAATAGATTAAGCATAAATTAAGAAAATATGAACAAACTCTACGATTAATTTACTTTTTACTAAGCTAAGTATATGTACCCTAGTATTATATTGGAGATAATCATATTTGAATCACTCTTGAACATTAAACATGGGCACATCTTCTTGTGAGGATTCAAACATTGATTTATTACGTTATGGGAAACTAGTTCCTTCTATAGATTTGACTTTTTGATAGTAAATTAATTCATTTTTTTTACATGATCGTTAATTATTTATATTTTTTAACTTGTCATGTTGTTTACGTTGTGTATTGTTAATTCAACAAGTTGTTATGTAATTGATGAAAAAGAAAATGAATGGGGTAATTCTATATAAACATTTTGTTAGTCTGTCTATATGCAAGTTGACTAAAGACTAAAAAGCAAACATATGATTAGTTTCAACATGTAGAATAGAATTCCAACTACTTTGCTTTTATTTCAGCCCCAACTTTTAAATCTTCTGCACAATAATAACACTTTCATGGAAGAGACTATTTATTGTTTTCGAGAAAATAAACTGTTGATGTATGTTTTGTAGAATACCATTATGGAAATATTACATTCAAGTCCTAAGTAAAAGAAATTATTATTATTGAAGAGATGTGGTAAGATTGATGGTGAGAAAATAAAAAGAATGTTAAGATGGATAGTGATCTTATACAAAAAATATAAGATCCATAATGAATACATTCGTATAAGAGTTACATTGACATTAATTGAAGAGAAAATAATATTAAATGTTTTGAGGTCATGGGAGAGGTTAAAAGTTGGCCATCCTGTAAAGGGAGTTGATTAAGCAGTATTTAATCCTTTAAAAAGGAGTATATTAAGTTCAAAGAGAATATTTAATAAAGTTATTAAATAAAAGCTTTTGGCTAATAATATATCGAAAGATTTTGTTACTAATAAAACACAATGAAAGAGAAAATGAATTATTCGTGTAGAAAATTTTTGTTTATTTAGAAAATTATAATGTATAAATTAAGAAAATATAAACTCCATGATTAATTTACTTTTTTTCTAAACTAAGTATGTATATGTATCTTCCTATTATATTTGAGACAATAATTTTGAAGCACTATCGAATCGAATATAAAGATGGACGCCTATTCCTTGAATGATTCAAATAATAAAGTGGTGAGTATGATATTGTTTTGCACAAAAGATATATTTCATTCGTACCAAACCATAACCGCCACAATAGTTTACCCAAAGATATCACAACTTCGAAAACAAAACAGCATCGAAACTGAGCACCATCCATGTCTCAAAAAAAAAAAAACAAATGATAATAATCTCGGAGCTTTGCCAAGATTAATAAGATCCTCCACCAGACTCAAATAATCCCAGTTAGGGAAAAATTTCTTAGTAAAACCATCTGAACCCATTTAGTAGAGCACAAAAGCCTCTAGTTTCTTCTTTTAAACTATTTTTTTTTCTCTAACTCTGTTTTTTTATCATGAAAACGTCTTGAATGCAAAATCCCTCGTTTATTCCTCACGTATGTTGTGACACCTTCTATTTTCCCCCTATTTTCTTATTTTTGATCACTTAGAAATCACTTTTGGGCTCAGGATATAAAGGTTTGACCCCAAATTGTAAACTAAATTTTTCAAAAAATGTTTTAATAAAAACGATGGCACTGTTCGCATGCCCTTTTTCCAGATTTCTGGCCCAAATTTGAAAAATCATAATTAATTCTAGAAAACTCAAATCTGAGTGATTCCAATTTCTAAATTTTGTTTATTAAGTGAAATATAGGGAAAAATACTCATTGATTCCAATTCTTGCCCATTTGATACAGTTTATTCAAAAACCACATACTGTCCGAAATGGTTCACTCCAGTTTTCCAGATTTTAACTCAATCTTTGGAAAATCATATCTCTCAAAATACACATCCAAATTTTGTAAACTTTATATCATTTTAAAGCTTGGGATGTTTAGTTTCTGACTGGAAAATTTCAGCCCATTTGGAGCTCGTTTACTATTTTTAACTGTTACTTGAAACAGATTCATTTTTCAGGGCCTTTGGAACCTTTCAACGTTGAAAACCAATTTTTCTTAAATTCACCAAAACCTCTTTTTAGTCCATTAACCTACCTCCAATATGCATGGTTATTCCTTTACCATTCTTGGTTACTTTTAGCTCATCATCATGCATACTTCATCACCCATTCACATGATACTTTTGTAGAGGTTTAGGTTACAAACATGACAACAACTTCAAGAAAGTATGCATCTTAACTATTTACACCAAAAACATGCAAGCAAAACATCATCTTCAAGTATCATTAACCTTTTTCTTACCCTTGCTTGAGCTTGCACCTACATGGTTAGTTGTTGGATAATGAGATTTTGAAATCCCAATAGCAAAACTAGCTAAACAAAAGTATTGTGAATATGCATGCAACAACTTTTTAACAAACATATGAGCATGTAACATGTGATATGTTCAAACAACATTTTTATATGCATATGACCATAGCAATCAAGATCACATTTCATACCCATATTATTCATTTCATTCATTGCAAAAATCATGCACCATTCACAACCAAGTTCTTAAAGCATAAGTTTGGTTTAGTAGTCTTGCTACCTTTGTAAAGCTTCTCCTTTTTTAACTTAACTCCAAAGTTCTTTAGGATCCCTTCCAAATGTGCTCTTGAGGGTCTTAAAAGCATAAAAATCATGGTATAAGATCCATGTAAATACACAACCAACAAGTTGCCATAAAACTTGTAAAAACGCATAGAACTCTTTGTGGGTTTTTCAAGAGGCCTAAAAGTTCAAGTCTTGGTTTTTATGGTTCCTTAAACTTCTAAAATCCATCTCTTGGCTTTACCCTATACAAAACATCATTTTGAAGCCATTGGAACCATCAAAATGCTCAAAAACACACAGCGTTTCTATTTTTTCTTTAGCTTGGATGAAAACATCAAAAATAAGGAAAGAAATGGTTTTTCAACTTTGCTCATGAAACCATGTGTTTCCTTGCTTCCAAAACCCCTTTTCTTAACTTTGATCTACTCAAAAACATCCCCTCTTAGATCACTCAAAATTTGGGTAGAACCTCCCCATAAACATGAGCTTCCCATATTTTTTACAATAACTTAAAAATCAACCAACAACAGCCAACAATCTATCTTTTACCCCTTAAAGAAGAGCTTGCAACCATTTACTACTTTTAAAACCTTCTCTTTTCTATTTTCAACTCTTGAAGTCCTATCCTTTATCCTCAAAAAGAGAGGCTCATTCAAGGAACAACTCAAGAGAAGTTAGTAGTAGTGGCAAACTCAAGAACAGAGGGAGATTAGGTTGCAATAACATTTTACCTTGTGTTATGGAGCTTGGGTTTCTTCTTTCTTGCTTGGGGAGGGAGTGTTTTCTAGAGAGAAGGGAGAGAAAATTCCGGATTGCGAGAGAGGGAGGGACGAAATTGTGAGGGGGCAGAGAGGGATTTGTGTTTTACTACTTCCATGTAAAATGAATGTATGGAGGATATTAAAACTTGGGGACCAAGTAGCAAAATGCTTAATCCACGTTAAGCTACATCACCTTGTCTCATTCTAACTGAAAAACTGACTTTTCAGACCCCCTAGGCGTCAAATTTTGCTGGTTGGGCCTTTGCCCGGTCCAGTTACATGATCTGGTGGCACGTATTTCTGTAAAGTAACATTTACACAAGTTAATACCTTTTTATTTTTCCGGAGACTTTATCTCTCACATGGCGCCATTCCCTAGGCTTCTTTGCCTAGGTGGCATCATGTCCTAGCCCATAGCATCTCCGGGTTTCCCTCGTAACTCGTAAGGAAAAATAAGGAAAAATCTTTGCCTAGATTTGCGTGCAACACCGTAAAACGGGCTTCTGGCGACCAATTTGACTTAAGGACATGGAAAAATTCTATATTTTTCCCTGATTCTCAAGCTCTTTTCCGTTCCTCGAAATTCTTCCCTAATTTTCCGTAATTAATTTTCTAAGAAAATACTTTTTCGGGCTTTTTTAGAACTGTTGTTCTCCGTACAACGAAACTGCCCGCACCGAATACCGAGTAATAATTTTATTAATCAGTTTACAACCCAACTAAACTTTTCTCTGTTCGGGTCTCTATAATTTGAGAAATCTGGCTACCTCAAATAATTATTTCTCAGCCGTCCTTAACTCCGAAATCTCTTAATTACGAAAATGCCACTACTTATCTTACTTTCCTCATAATTATCAAAATGCCACTACATTTTCTACTTTTGCCATAATCACCAAAATACCATCACCTTTTCTACTCTTTCTTAATTCCAACTTTACCTTTGGTTGACTTTTGACATTTTTGGTGAACTTTGACTTTTGGGTTGACTTTTGAACAAATAACCAAAATGTCCTTATTATTTGATGACATTGTGAGCCCTAGATCTTTTATTCCTTTAGGCATTTTCCTCTATATTTTTCCTTATTTATGGGCCTTAGGTTGTCACATAATTTACCGGTCTAGCCTTTAATTCAAGTTACAGAAATGCGGATGTTACATATGCTTCAATGGTGTGCCTCATTGGTTTGTCATGGTTTGTCAGGAAGGACAACTCAACACGCTGAGTTTATGCTCACATTTGATCTGACTTAGGATATCGCTTCCTGATAATCTTGTTTAGATGCATCATGGATATTATAAAAAGAACCATCCTAATTAATTGATGCAGTTGGGTTCTGCTATTTTCTAATTTATCGAGTTGTTTAAGTTGTAGATTGTCTATTCAACAAATCAATATAAAAATAATGAAAAATGAAAATGAATGGGATCATTCTTTATATACATGTTTGTTTATTTGTATGCAAGTAGACTGAATACTAAAAAGAAATCATGTGATTAGTCTCAACGTGTAAAATGAGATTTCAAATACTTTACTTTTATTTATGTCCTGACTTTCAAATCTTCAAGACAATAATAACACTTTCATGGAAGAGACTATTTACTGTTTTGGAGAAAATGAATTGTTAATACCTTTAAAGAGATGCCAAAACGCTTTGATAAAACCAACATTTCGCTCATTATCTTTGAAATTGGAGCTTCAATGAAGCTATGAAAGCAGATAAAATAGCACATCAAGCTCTATGATGAAATGTTGTTACTAACAGGTCTCAATAGATCTCCCCACCTCTCCCACCATTGATTCATAGCTTGTTAAACCATTAAGTAGACTTGATCCTTTATCTTGATAGATTGTTCTTTTGTTTAAGATCGTAGTTAAATAATTAATGGCAAATAGAGTTGCTATTTGTTTTCTAATGTGAGAATGCACATGGAATTCTTCTCTACCTTAGCTTAGTTGATTCCTTATTTGTTATAGAGAATTAACTAACAGTGAAGGCCATGGCTTATGATTTAAAAAAGGCAGTGAATATTCTAAACTCATGTTACCTGCAACCTTAATTTTGATTACCATTTTCCTCCCATTTAAAAAGAAATATATAAAAAGGAGCATAAGTTAATTGGAAATAGAGTACCCTCATGACTTTCATAAATTAACTTCATTACCCAATAAAAAAATTCACTTTTGAATTAAATCCCTTTATTAGGAGATATAAAAGCTAGATGCCAAGTGACTAGAGTATAGTATCAACATTAGCAATTTTTTATACCTATTAAGCTAGGTTGACCACTTACTCTTTGACATTGTCCACAAAATTGGTCTCAGGATATACTAATTCAATTTCGCAGCATCAACAGATCTCTACCATGCATTCAGATAATTTACGAGTCACGAGTAATAAAAAGTGCATTCACAGGAAATGGAGGACCTCTGAAGCAACATCTTGTCAGAGATTTAATTTCTAACATATAAATCCTTGTCAACAAATCCAGGTTGAACCAAAAGCTGAGTTAAGTTATGCTAAATTAGTTAACACTCAGTCATAAAAAGTGCATTCACAGGAAATGGAGACCTCTGAAGCAACATCTTGTCAGAGATTTAATTTCTAACATATAAATCCTTGTCAACAAATCCAGGTTGAACCAAAAGCTGAGTTAAGTTATGCTAAATTAGTTAACACTCAGTCATTTAATGTAAAACAATCAATGAAGCGTGCAAAACAAAATGACAAATTAAAACTGGAGTGAACAGTGTAAATATTATTTGAATGTCTTCAGTAATGATTAACCTTTAATAGGTCCATGACTGAAGGGACAAGCTGGCCGTAACTAACGTATGGTAGTGAGGTGTGATGTTAGAGTGAGAGGGAGGGAGATACTAGGGAATATACTGTGTGTGACGGAGTCAACAAGGTAAAGATGCAAACCTATCATCAACAAGAACAATTAAAAAAAAAGAGTGCTAAAATTAAATGCATCAGGGAATGTTTCATTTTTCATTGTCATCGTAATGTTAACAAGCATTCGATATTATTACACCCACCAAAAGAAAGGTACAAAGTCTCATTTCTTACTTCTACAAAGTCTCATATCTTACTTCCATGTATTTTATCATTATTGCGGAAGAAACCTGTGAACTGACCAGCGGAATTCTGGCAAGCCTCCATGAACCCACTCATATGCCCAATCATATCAGGCCCTAGCAATGAAAGAGAGTCCTCTAACTTCTGACTTGATTCCCTTCAGAAGAAGAAGACAATTGGGTTTTAATTATTTTAATTACATGTATAATATGCCATCTAATCTTAAATGTATGATCTATTTACTTAATTTGATTAGATTAAGGATGTTAATTAAGTTAGTATCGCATATTTTTTCTGGGAAAAACACCTTAATAATCTTCCTCAATTCCTCCCCCCTCTCTATAATACTCCTTCTAGTCCTAAATGTATGGTCCATTTTCCTTTAATTTTTCTCTATTAGCATTGGTAACTCCTATATATGAGACTAATAATGCTGACAGAGCAAAATTACAAAATTACAAAGGAATGACAATTTTATCATTCTCAATCATGTCTAATCATCACAAAGAACAGTAACTGTTGAGAGCACAAAGCTACACCCTTTTGCATCTAGGAAATGAAGAAGGTGATAGTCATACATGGCTATATCACCCAAAATAGGCTGTAGAGAAAAGGCAATTTGGTGTTCGTTTCAATTAATATGTCGTCAATGGTGGATCATCCATCATTGGCATCCATCCCATTCTCCCCACCTCTGTCAATGATTGAACTTGACGATCAAGATCACCGCTCTCCCCATGTCCTCTGATCTCAACAATGAATCCCTCCACCGTTTTCATCGGCGGCACTTGCATGGGGGTTTTGAGAGTCCCTGGTTGCAATTCATGTTAATGTCACCTCATCCCCAAGCTAGTTGCAGTGGTGCGCTTAGGGTATGGTGGTATGGAGTGTCAAGTGGATACATTAGTCAAAATTAACATTTTAAACGGGAAAAGCGAAATGTATCACTATTGTTTTTAATACTTCCGAGTCAAAAATCGAATATTGCCGGAAGGAGTATTAATGAGTGTGTTTAGGAAAATTCCTTCGTGGAATAAAAAACAACCATATCATTAGTCGCATGTGGAATGACATTCCAACTTCTTTGCTATTACTTTTTATCCCAACTTTTATATTTTTGGTGTAAGAACTGTTCATAAAAGCACCTATTCATTAGTTGGAGAAAAGAAATTGTTAACTTACCTGTTGTGGAAAATTATGTTCATTATATTTGCAAGAACTTGGTGCTATAGCTATGCATGACGGAATGAGCAACTCGACCGAGGATATTCATAGCTTTTTCCATGGCGTTGCTGGAAGTAAAGTAAGCTTGTGGAGGAGAAGAATGAATAATGGATCTGGATGGTGATGAAGTTGAAGTGCGATGGAGATAGATAAAAGAGATGGAGGAATTCCCCTTCGTACAGAGCCCAATCAGGTTGTATGTTATATCCCTTCCTTTCCATGTCCCGTATCCAGCTGGCATAACTTATTTATTCAATTTTGTTTTTCACTTCCAGTTGTTGCATTTCAATTTCAGATTCCCACACTTTTTTGTTCTGTTTCAGACTTCTATTGTAAACCTGATGGAAGTTCGCTACAACGAACTCCTCTCGAGAGGAATGCTTATGGAGTAATGGAAGTTCGTTGCGGTGAACTCCTCCCGAGAGGAATGCTTGTTGAGTTGTGGGAGTTTGCTGCAGCGAACTTCTATAGGCAGCAAAGTGAGTTTGATGTGCAAAATGCAAAGTATGAACCTAAAAAGCCCAAGATAGAACCTAACATGGCATTTAACACTAATTAACAATAAAATGATACAAAATAACCATAAAAATTCTAAAAAATGTCTAACTAAACATATCAAAATATGATCAAATCAAATTCCCCCACGCTTGTACTCTTACACTCCTGAGCAAGATTTTAAGCACAAGTAGACCCAAGATCAGCATGAACAAGTACGGGCAAGTTTAGCAAGCTCAATGGTGTGAATGCAAGAGCACAACCAATCACTCCCTTTAAGCAAGAATAAATCATAGAATGATGCAATGTAGAGAGATTATCTTTAGAATGCAATCAAACCAATGGGAGTGCAACATTACAGAGCTCTCTAGGTATGCAAATGTTTCACTTGCCTCTCATTTATTTGTTATTTCACTCCATTCCTACCTCGACTATGCCCTACCATAAGCTTGTAGAAATTCTAGCATCTCTACCACTATATAGCGCAAGAGTGTATGAATCAAGTAGACTTAAAAGGGTTGTAATGATGGAATATGGCTACATGGAGTGAATGATAGCAATAACAAGAGCTAATCATGCATGCATCGATTGGGAGAATAGGACAGTAATTAACTCAGCATAAGAACAACATATTCCAGAAACAGCCATGTGGTTAGCTCACGAAAAGTGACTGAAATGAAATGCAATCATTTTTCTACTTCATTTGCTCATGCCTTACTCCTATTCTTACTTTTTTTTTCTTATTGATTCTTTACTTTTCTGTTTCTTTTCTTTTCTTTCTTTGTTTTTTTCCATCTTTTTTCTTTTTCTGCAAATTTATTTCTTTCTGTTGCTTTCCTTTTTCTTTTTGCTATTTTTATTTTTAACTTCAGTATGTTGTGAGTAGCGAAAATCACATGACATAATATGCAAGATACAACTCCCAATTTGATTTGGTTGCAGCACAAATGATCCAAATCAATTTTGAACTTCTAGCTAGGGTAGAGCAACGGGCGGTACAGGGACAACTTGAACCCAGTGGTAGCCTGTTTGAGCCCGTTCTAAACAGGCTTCCCTAAAACCCGTCGGGTTCAGTCGGGTTAACAGGGCAGCTGATCTTTAGTCATTTAAAGGTTAAATTTAATACTCAATATTATGTAATTAGTGGCATAACCCTAAGGTCGATCTCTAAGGAGCTTAAGTGTCTCTAAGGTTGATCCCACAATTTCAATACAATCCATTCCAAAGGAAAAACACGAGTAAAGGGGTCTTAACAAATGCCATCCACTGTGCACTGAATGATGGCTTACCACGTGATAAAAATCTCATCACACAAATTTTCCTCCTTACTCCAACCTAATTACAATGAAACCACCATGACAATTATAAAAATTTTCATGCCAAATTTTATATTGAAAACTTTAAAATTTACATCTATATAATTCAGTCAAAAAAAACATAAAATATAGTTCAATCACAATTTAATTATATGTGATTTACAAGTATATGGAAAATATTCAAAGTTATCTGCTACTCACACAAAAGTCACTACAAGGTTTTCAATGAGAGTATACAAAAATCACACACAATAAATTTCTATTAATATACTAATTAACCTATTCTAAAAGTTATTTCAAAGATAATATAAATACCTAAGACTACCCTTTAAACCCACGTATTAGTCAAAGATATAAGTTGACTTATTTATTCATATAAGATAAAAATATTTTTTATATGACATAATCTTTTAAAATTTTGCATGTTGTTTAAGAGAAAGGAAATAACAATGATGATGTAATAAGTAGTGGAAATAATAATAATAATAATATAATTTTATTTATTTAAATATTCAAATTTAAAATGTCAAGATAATATTATTTTTTTCAAGTACCCCATGCATATGAACATGTATTTATATATATATATATATATATTTCCTTTTCCCTTTGATGCTAACTCATGCTCACTGACGCGCGCGCACCCATATATGTATACATTCACACCTACACACACAACACTCGTATACATGCGTCCCCACCTACTGAAGTTTTTGTAACAAAACAAATAGCTATTTTTTTTCAAATAATAAAATAAAAAACTTAAAATGCACACACATGTACTTACAGTCACATATATATGTATTATTAAATATTTTTGTTATAATAAATAAATAATAATAAATGATGGAAAAAGGCATCCACATATACATGGCACATAAAAACCTACACCTGACATCCACAACAGTCACTTTGCTCCTAGGCGCACACCTTTTCTTTTGTTTTTTTTAAAACCAAAGACACTTTAGAAACATAGCTATGTTTGTACTCACTGTCAAAGTCCCACATCGGAGAGGCTCGGGAGGGTGCTGGGCTATATAAACGGGTGCGCTGCACACCCTCATGAGAGCTCTTTTGAGGGAGAGGGTAATGGCCCCGTGACAAGTGGTATCAGAGCAGGAACTTCAGTAAGAATACAATAAGTCGCGCTACTTGCATGAGCTTCTCTTGCTATAGTATCAGCGCACCTCAAAATCTCTCTATTACATTGCACCCTCACAAGAGTTCTTTTGGGGGAGAGGGTAATGGCCCCGTGACAAGTGGTATCAGAGCCAGCCCTGAGCCTTCGGTCTCTGGTGGACCCTCCGGACGCCGGCGAGGTTGCCGGTGGGCCCCGCGGCGAGGTCGCTCACGGATTGGCTGGGGGAGAATGTCAAAGTCCCACATCGGAGAGGTTCGGGAGGGTGCTGGGCTATATAAACGGGTGCGCTGCACACCCTCACAAGAGCTCTTTTGGGGGAGAGGGTAATGGCCCCGTGACACAGGGGAGATGAGAGAGAGAACTCGAGATCAATAATATACTCTTACTAGTTTTTTTTAGTTAAATAAAACTATTTTAACGTTAAAACTAGCTGTCAGATAATATTGCACCATTTTTACCACTTCCGAAATAACATTATATCTTAAAAAACTTTCGGATATCGGTAGAACTTTATGGATACTTCTAGAATTAATTTGCTATTTATTAACCCAGTTTTTAATTTCTTTAGTTTCAATTTCAGAGTATACGCGCAGAACATTCACTGGGCCTTTCTCTTTCTTTTAAGCTTATTGAGAATATATTTTCAAAGGCAAATACATATGATGGATGCATTATTTTATACAATGTACAATGATAAAGTTATACATATTTATAAAATGTTTGTGTGTGTAGAGAGAGAACAATTAAGTAAAGAGAGAGCACAATCCCCTTCAGTTGAAGTTTTTGAGTAAGTTATATTTGATATGGTTTCTCATAGATTTCACAGAGGAATGAATGTCCCTTTATTCATTTTCATGAATGGTATGACCGGTAAGAGATTTACAAAATATATGAATAGGTGAGTTTTCTCTTTCTAATTTAGGCTCTCGAAATTATTAAAGAAAATGTTATAATAAAAAATTCAGAAAATTGAACATCGTATTTCAAATGATTGCAAAAGATAATTAAGTCATACGGAAGGAAAATGATACATTAAGAAATTGGAAAAAATGCTTTTAATTATGTTTATAATGGAACCACAATTACTAGAGAATACTTATGTACGATGATGACATGTAACCTAAAATATAAGTGTTGTGGTATATTTTTATTAGACGGTTATACATTTACGTACATGGTAATTGATTAGGCAATTATAAAAAATGATTTGGGGAACAAGTACATAGATAATATTCGTTTAATAATTATATCAAATTCATCACATCAGTCCGAACAGTTACCCCTAAACAGAGTAATAAATAAAACGTTCAATTTACACTCTTATTCTGTCAAAACTAACTAAGGCAACTTTTTATGAGAATATAACTCGCTATTTAAATAAAACTCTCCAATACGCATGCATGTACATGCGTGCTGTATTTAGGAAGGAAAAATGTGGGTTGCGTACGTACGTATATGATATATATTCCTCAATATCCCTCTCTTCTTTAGACTCGTAGCGAATTCATATCCTGGAATATAATACGATATCTCCTCGTATATAATTGAGAATCCATATATTTATTGTCGGAGAGAATAGGAAAAATGGACATGCATTTTTGAAGGAGGAAAGAAAAGCCGTATAACTCATATGTTTGCAGTATGCATGCACCTTCATATTCAGAATCTTAATTCCCTTTATATTTATAGCCGTTCATGCAAATCTTACATCTTAAATGCATGCAAATCAGAAGCCTGTGTCGTGGACTCGTCCATATACATACATAAAATACACACACACACACACACATACAAAAAATATATATATATATGTATATATCCAACTCCATGGCAGTAGATATAATATAGATAAATTTTACTAAGGTATATTGTAAACATGATAATTAACTAAGAAAATCTTCCAAGCACATTTTATGTGTAGAAGCAAACAAAATTGTCTAATCACAGACTAAAATGTGAAAGCGAACATAGATGTAGAAGAAATCAAGAAAAAATTGGTTTTCCACCTTGTAAATTTACAATATATATATATATGCGATTCTCGGATCGCGGGGTTCTCCACAGGAGCAGGTCACTGATCCCCGTGAGGTGCTTCCACACCTGAAGACACCAACATCTCCAGCACCTGTTCAACCAGACCGGTGGAGCTTACCTGTTCCGTTTGTTTCGGATTTTGGTCATAGCACATAGCCATCCCAGGCTCGTTGTGATGAGGTGTCAAATATGTCCTTACTCGTGTATTACTGTTACCTTCTCAGAACCAGGACATAACCAGCTTTTACGTACATCCTCTTCCCTCTCGCTTGTGTTTGACCAAAAAAAAAATCCCAGTATCAGGTGATTTTCTTCTTCTTGTCTTCTGCATGTTCGAGGAAAGTAGGAAGGCTTGACTGATGAATGTTCTTCATTTCTTGTTTAATTGCATGAGGAAAACTGTTTTTTCAGTTTAGATTGATTCGAATTTAACTAGTGTGAGTGCTTTGATGCTATTGCTGTTAGCACCGCAGCTACAAAACAACAATTCGTTATTGGAAAACGACAATCCGAGTCGTGTAGGAACACCATCCTAAAGAGTTATTCTGCCACAAGATGATAACTTTTCAGAATTAAACGGATCATTCTCATCGAAGCAAGGGAGCATAGCAATAGAAAGAGAAAAGCAGAAACTCAGAGAGCAAGGAGGAAGAGAGGAGAGGAAGCTCTAAAATTGGCCGAGAGCTCGGTGCACTGGACTCTTTGGTTGAGGTTGGTATTTATAGGCTATGGCAGGACATTTGAACGATTGACACCATCAAACGCTGTTCAATACCCCATTATCACCATTAACCATCGGTTAGTACGTTGGCAGACAATGGAATTAAACGGGCTAAAATTCAGAACGTTGGCAGCCATCCAGAATCAAAACGGTCTGGATAGGTCTTAATGAGGAGACAGCAAATTCATGTTATGTCCCATAAAATTATTTTGTGAATTTTCCAAAATGAAAAACTTTAAAAAGTGTCCAACGCCTATTTAATTCATGCGCATGGGGGATCGCCAATTTTCAATTGTGTTACCTCATTCTTGTACGCGCAAGACACACCTCCTCTCTTGACCCTTTTACAGGCCCACAATCACTCCTTGATATATATACTCTCAATGTGAGATTTGGGGTTCTCTCTTTTAACACACACTTTTCCAACAATTGCTGCCTCAGTTGATTGTAGTGAGCTAGAATTCAGCCAGTAACGATGGAGAAGGCAGACTCTGAGACAGGTTTGAATCAGAAGTTGCACACGCGCATGTGCCTTTGGGAATTTCCGGATCAGTATGTGGTTGAGCCCTCGAATGGCTCTTT
>JANTPZ010145512.1:2279-13136 GCA_025593235.1 Vachellia pachyceras | reverse complement strand
AATTCACCAGTAATAATAGACTTCAACTCTGCGGCTTCCTCCTTGTATTTCTTCTCATATTCAGCAAACTTAGCATTCCACTCAGCTTCAAGTGTGGCACCATCAGGGATGTGGCGGCTCCAATGGCTGAGAATAATATTTTGGCAAACGTGTCATAAAATCGCAGTCAAATATAAATTGTAGAGCATCCCATACAATGAACTTCGCCCAAAAAAAGACAGAACAGCTATCATCCTATCCAAAGAAGTTTACCATGTAAATAGAAGCTAAGTTACATCATACAAATTATCCATATTCACTAAGAAAGAATTAGGTAAAGCTTCTGTTTTCTTCTCAAGATGGGGTTTAGCTTATCATTCTATCTTGAGGGAGGGGCAGTGTTTTTTTACCCTATAATTTGGCTCAACCATGTGCTATTTGTGCATAAGACACCAAAGAATCATTTTTTAAAAAAAAAAAAAATTGGTCATTTATCATCATTGTGTCACGCAGAGTTCAGCACGTATCCATACGGTTATACACTGAAACACTAGAAAATATGCATATCAGAGCTCTATAGGCCATCAAAGAAATCTCAAATCCAATCATCCATACCTCTTAACATCTTCAGGCACATGGAAAGGCTCATATGGCCACCCAAGATTCTTCCTTGTAGCATCCACTTCTTTGGCACCCAATGCACTTCCATGGACACTGTAGGAGTTGGACTTGTTTGGAGAACCATAGCCAATAGTAGTGGTCACCTGTGAAAAAGAATCGTTTTACTCAAATCAATTACCTTGGTAGGAGTAATATGAAAGGACATATCAATTTTCAATAGTAAAACATTAAGGATTTTTCCCTTTTTGCTTCTAAAAATTTGTTTGTTTCAACATGGCTTTCAAGAAACTAACCTTAATTAAAGTGGGCTTGTCTTTGACAGCTTTGGCTTCCTTAATGGCAGCACGGATATCATCATAGCCAGTATTTCCATTCTTTACCCAAATAACATGCCATCCAAGTCCCTCAAAACGCTTATCGACACTCTCAGTAAATGCAATCTCAGTGTCACCATCAATGGAAATGTGGTTGTCATCATAGAAAGCAATGAGCTTCCCAAGGCCCCAGTGCCCAGCAAGTGAGCAGGCTTCATTGGAAATTCCCTCCATCTGACAACCATCACCCAGAATCACATACCTGTGGAAATCCAATGTAACTATTAAAATGCTGAACAAAGACAGCAATAAGCGTTCAAAAATCATAATAAAAGTGGTGACCTAGAGCCCTTGGGAGATAAGATGTGAGCATCTTACGTGTAATGGTCAACAATCTCATTATCGGGCTTGTTGTATCGGGCAGCCAAGTGCTTCTCTGCAAGGGCCAATCCCACAGCATTGGCAATGCCCTGGCCAAGAGGACCTAAAGAAAATAAGGGAATAAATGAGGTAACAGAATCAACAATAGAATGCAAGTAAAACGTTACAAATTCATATAAAAAAGGAAGACATCCAACCTGTTGTTACTTCAACTCCAGGTGTCTCAAAGTTCTCAGGGTGTCCAGGAGTTCTGCTCCCCCATTGGCGAAATTCCTTCAAGTCTTCTTCCTAGATTTGATGTGAACACCATGAATTTAGTTTGATAAATATCTTATGGTTTGTGTTCACAATTACATTTTCATGAATGATCCTGTGAACTGAGCTCAGGTGCATATTGTGTGACCAACAACAGACTAAAACAAAACGTCTTCAACAAAAGAAACTATAAAACCATTTCACAAATTAATGTAAATGAATTTGCAGAAATGCAGCGTAAACAATGTACAGGCTCGCAACTAAAGGAAAACAGTTTATTATCCATCATTCCAATCCTTCCTCCACCTAATGCCCGAAAACCATTTCCTCATCAGATACGTTAAAGTTAAACACGGATAGATTTTCAATGCAGTAAAATTATATAAAAACATCACAGATCCAAGTCCAAACCAGTTCCACCAAACACACATGCACATGCACAAGGTGAAACTGTGAAAGAAGCTCACCCTGACGCTATCATATCCAGCAAGGTGAAGCAAAGCGTACTGGAGCATGCACCCGTGGCCAGCAGACAAAACAAACCGGTCACGGTTGAACCAGTACGGGTTCTTCGGGTTATACCTCATCACCTCATCGTAGAGAATGTGACCCATCGGAGCACAACCCATGGGTAGACCCGGGTGACCGGAGTTGGCCTTCTCGACGGCATCAATAGACAGGAACCGAATAGTATTAATCGATTTCTCAACCAAGGACACTTCGGTGGTCTTATCCAAGGTCTCAACAGCCGTAGCTCGAACCACAGCGCTAGACCCAACCCCACGACGACGCGAAACGGAAGCCGGCTTGGAGGAGGAAGAATTGGAAGAATGTGACTTGAGGCCAGAGAAGGAAGGCAAGGAGACGCCGGAAATAGAGATGCGGTCAGAAGAAGAGTTGAAGGTGTGAAGAGAATTGGCTCGGGCCAAAAGGGCTTGGGACAGATGCAAGGAAGAAGAGGAAGCCATGGATGTTTGAGAGAGGCCCGAGAGAGCAGCAGAGAAGAAATGGGGTGGCACAAAATCGGAGCTTTCCGGTGAGGGAAGAATTTAGAGAGCCGAAAAGGCTTGCCTCGCAGTCCCAAAAAGGGGCAGGTGAAGTGAAGGAGTGAGCTGATCTTCAGATTAAGGCAACGAACAATCTCCACCTATGCTTGTGGGTAGGTGCTTCTCTACCTCTCAATCCTTTCCTCTTCATTTCGATAACAAACACAAACAGATATTTATTATTGATTTTATTCCGAATATTTGTGGTCTTTGCCCGTTGGAGCACAGGACTACACGCTTGTTTGGTTAACTTGTTTGGGTAACCAAAATCTATTCATGCGCTTATCGAGACAAAATTCATCTTACATATTTACTTCGAAATCTGCATCCGTTCCCCTAACGGACTATCCAAACAAATCCTACTGTATTGGCTCTCTGCGTTGGCAGGGTAAGCACTCTAAACTTGTCATGTTTGTATTAAACTTCAATTCTGTCTACATAGCTATCTATAAGTATAAAAAATTATTTAATTTAATTATTTACAAAAATGTGTATGTTTTGACTTTTGATTTCTCTAAAACATCATATTGAATCATTTATCTGTCATAATCTTTTATTTAACATGTGCAATTAATAAAGATTGTTTATTTATAAACTGAAGAGATAAGGTATATTGATATGTTATAGTTAGTATCTGCACCAGCTCCTGTATATATTTAGAATAGGGAGAAGGAGTGGCATCTCTTTTAGTCCTTTGAATGTTTGGTAGAAAAATTTGTCACTGCATGAAATAATTTAACTAAAATTTTAGACTAAGTTTTAATAATGAATTTATCATTTTTGCAGGAAGAATATGCTTTTCTACACTTACTTGAATTGAATGGGAAAAAAACATAACTTGTAAGTAAGATTGAGGTTAGCAAACAGAAAATGAGAGAGGGCCATGTTGAAACTTTGAAAGTGAGACGTTTTTGAACAGATGAGAGAATGAATATACTAGGGATTATTTATCCTGTTTTTTCAGATAAGGTGGGTCAAAAAAAAAAAACCTGTTGCCACCAACCCACCACAAATTCTACACCTTATAGTTTTGAGTGGCGACCATACCTTCTGAAGATCACCAAATCCATTCTTTATTTCTAAAAAAATATGTAGTCTCGCCGCCTCTATTTAACAACATTATTGAAGAATTTAAAAGTTCGTTCCACAGTCTTTTTGATAAAACACAATAGTCTTTTTCATATATTTATTTTGAGTTATGTAAAAGCTTTATCTGCTGCATTCCCCAACATGTCATCATCTTTAGCTAATCAATAAAATTAATATGTAGAGTACAAGTTTTTTGTCCTCATATTTTTTTTATATCTACGAATGGTAAGGCAATGACAAAATATGTAAAACTAAACAACGGCAGAATTTTTATTTTAAATTTAAAAAACAATAACGAGTCTATTAATAACGAATTGACGGATTTATCCCCCCCCCAAAAAAAGTAATATAATCTAAGACCGCACGTAGAGTATATTTCATTATTGGTGGATTACCACTATTTGCTGTTTTTGTTGGTGAAAAAGCAATGAAGTATTATTTTCCTAAAAAAAAAATAAACAGGGTGCTACGTTTTAGCTTTTCAATAAAGTCTTTAACCAAGAGTACAATTTTTTTTTCATTCGAAAAAAAAGACAATTTTTTTATTATGCTTATATTATTATTTTTCTGAAGGATATCAGCATTGTATATTTTATTATACTTAATATCATTCGGAGACCATTTTTTCATGTTCAAAGCATTGGATAATCTTCATTCAACCAATCTAAAAGCTTTTTGACCCTACGAAGGGGCATATAAGCCCAATAGAGAGAGCGCAGAACCATTTTGATTGAAAATTACCCTGTTTAAAAAATCGTTGGGATAATGTATTTTATTCAAATACATTTATATTTGGATAAACTTGAGATTCAAAGCGCATTTATTCTACTAAAAATGAGTTTTTTTGCGTAAAATGCATTTTGAAAGAAACGGTTACCAAAACTAAAATCTGCAAACTAACGGACTTTTGCATCCGAAATGTAAAGTCGTAAGCACAGATTATTTTGACTTGTAACTTTTAATAGCAATAGTTAAGAGTGAAAAACATCATAATCATTTTTTTAATGAAAACCAGGATCATTCCATTACGTTCGCTTCCTTTGACCTACTTCCAATGCCAGGGCCACATTACCTAACCTTGGGCCTATTTTTAGTCCACATATAATTTCGGGCCTCTCCAGTACTCCTAAATTTAGGAGGTTCTTGGTTGGCCAATAAATTGGAGAGTTAAGTAGATGTGCTTTCTTTTAATGGAAGAAAAACGCATATGATCTTTTAAAAGTGTTTTCAAGGGCAAAACATATCGCTCATGAATACATGCCATACATACAATATATATATATAGATGAATTAAAGCAGCAAACTACATGCACATGCTCATCATCATAAAGCACAATGCACTAGCTCGTTTATTCATGCCAATACTTTCTTCTCCCTCCCCCAAAACACAGCGGTCACCAATCAGATCGAACTAACCAGAGAGTCCTGTGATTCTGCAGAAGCAACCCCACCCATTAATCCTCCTGATGACGATGATGATGATGCTCCGTTAACAAGATTACATTGTTGGCGAATTTCGCCTTGGGAGCCGGTCAAAGGGCTGATGTTACCCATCTTTATCATGGAAGCAGCAAAAGCTTCAAAGAAAGCCGTCTGGTTGGCGCTGAAATTGTTGACAATGGCGATGGTGTCGGCACCAGAAGTGGAGAACAGGACCTGGTCACTTCTAAGCAGCCCATTTCCCACCTGCAGGTTGGAGTAGTAGTTCCTGTCAAACGCATCAGGTGTGGTCAGGTCCAGATTTGTGAGGTTCGTGTTGCTCCCCACTTCACTCTGTGGGCATAGCCCTCTCAATGTCGCTAAGTAAGTCGTGTTCAGGCTTGGGTCTGGGTTGCCGCTGCTATTGAAACTGTACAGTCGGCTATCAAAGAACCTGCACTGAGCCCTTCCAAATGTGTGAGCACCTGATCAAAATCAAAATATACACATCATGAGATCTCATCTCAGAATCATCACAAGTACTATATATATAGGTGTTTGAAGAAACTGAGAACAGTAATGATGATCATCGAGTGATATATATGTGTATATATATATGTAGTATAGTTAGTAAGTACCTGAGAGGGCAACAAGATCGGTTGTGTTAAGGCCTTGAGAAGCGAAGTTTTGTTGCAGTTGAGTGAGTTCGAAGAAGGGTGAAGGAAGGCTAGCATTAGCGAGGCTTAGATTTGCTGTTAGGCTGTCCCTTCTTCCCAGCTGAACTGTCCATGACGGCCCTCCTGCCTGTTCAAGTATTAATTAATCCTTCTGACTATTATCTTAACAAACATCGGATCAACTATATATCTGTACTAACTAAGTAGCCACAACTATTTTTACATCTGATCCTGAATGTAAAAGCTGATAGAGGGTTTTAACTCATTTTTATCTTAAACTTTTCGATTACACGTATTAAGGAGGTTCTATATATACTTTGTGATACGTTTGGGACATTGTGACCCTTTTCTATCAAGGTGAAAGTGTCCTAGTATTATTTTTCTTAATAACTACAAATTAATTATTTAGTTTCTAAGTATTAGATCGGAAAATATCAATACATATAGTTGTGTGGAAGAAGAGGCCGGGTTGTGTATATATATACCAGTACAACAGAAACTTGGGCAGCGATGGCAAGGATATCAGCGCAAGAAACGGTGTTAGGGCAAGAGGACTCGAGGGCGGACTTGATGTTGTTGACGACATCCAATCCTCTGATTGAATTATTATTGCCCAAAGCTGTTTGTTCGCTTACAATGGTGGCACTATTGTTCAGCAAAAGTGAAGCATCACATCCCTGTTTCAGGTCATAAAACAAAACATGTACATTCAGAAACTTCCTTCATCTTTCCTCACCAACAACCACTATATATAAAATAATCTCTCAACTTGTCTCCAACATAAAAAAGCAAAAGTTTCATTTTAGTTTATACCTCTCTCCCTTTAACTTTATCTCCCATAAAGCAGCCTAAAACCATACTTATAATATTATCGTTTAAGTGCTTATTTGATAACACCGTTTCTTAAACGGTACAAGTAAGTTGAGACAAAACCATTTCAAAATCTATAATATTCATTAAATAGGAATGAATATCCTTATTTTAATTAGAATTACTTGATTGATTGATTTGGATTCAAATTATTCACAATTATTAAATGCTTCTTCCACAAAAAAGGGAAAAAAAAGAAGAAGAAAAAGGCAAATTAAAGTCCAACTTCTAATATGCTCGTGGCCCCCCGAACTTCCTCCACACGCCAATAGCTTTTCCTTTTCCAGTACACATTACACAATGAAAGGAAAAATTACACTTTGCCGTACGTTAAAATTACAAATATTTAAATTAAAATAATTTGAATTTCAAGCCTTTTTTAAATGATCTTGACTGGTAAATCTGTAAAGTCAGAAGTGAAGGATCGTTTTTCCATATGTGAGTTTTTCCAGATGTATAAAATAAACAACGATTTTATGCAATGTGTGTGTTTCTTATTGAGTATAGTGTATAAATATGTAATGGTGCCTGTAATTTGTCTATTATAGTAGCCAGTCAGCTCAGACATACATGTCAAACTAATTGATATCTATTAAATGGGGAAACTTGAAAGTTAGCTTCCAACTTAAAAGATTGATATTTTTAGTCATAGATAGCCTAACAGGCTATAATCATAAGATGCAGCTTAACAACGATATTGATTTTAGTTTTGAAGATGAAGTTATTCTAATTCTTTTGTGTGTGTGTGTGTGTGTGTGTGTGTGGCTTTGTTTTCCATGCTCTGATCTCCCCCTCTGATCAACTCCTCCCCAGAATCATAAAAAATCAAAATAATAGTGCTTTGTTTAGATCAATGAACTTACCTTAAGTAATCTTACTTTGTACAAGTTAATTCGTATCATAAAATGTAAAAGTGCTTATTTTAAGTTAAACCAAACCCATGATAAGATAATTTACTTTGAAAGTAAGCAAGCATTTTTTTTAAAAAAAACAAGAACAGAGTGAGTCCGCACTTGTTTGAGCTCATCACACGCCTCTCTCACTCCAAAATCCAGAATTTCATTCACTAAAAAAAATACAGTACAGAAAACTGTGAAGCACATCCAGATAACTTTTAATTCTAAAGCCAGAAATTATGAAACTGAGAAAGGATAAGTATATATAAAGTAGAGAGTGATGAATTAATGGAGAATAAAGGGGATTAAGATGAAGAAGGGCATCAGGGGCATATATACACACACACACACACACCTGGACAAAGCAGTCATGGAAGTGAAGCCTGATGAGACTGGCTCCAATGCGAGGATCGGTTTGTGCAGCACTCTGGATAACGCCGGACACGATGGCGGTGACGTTAGGGCATGTTTGGTTGTAGAATGTCGGACTCAGCTGTGCCTTACACACACACATTATTGCCGCCACAACCACAAACATGGCTACCCAAACACCTCCCATCATTCTCATCATTCCCACAGAAACCCTTCTCCTAATTTCTCTTCCGTCTCTGTGTTGCGTAAGAAGAGAACACCCCCAGGCTGTGTGGTTTCTGATCGTTGCCGGTGACCTCTCTATTTATAGACGGACAAAATGGCCCGTCACTGTACATAATTAACGGTGGTGAATAAGAAATTAGCTTATTTTCGTTGGCATGCTGTACGTGAGTAGATACAACGTACGTGCGAAGAAGGGGGTGGTAAATAAAAAAAAATGAAATCTGAGCTAGCTACAAGTGTGGGTGGTCCAGAAGCAAAAGAGAGGTGGAGCTGTATTTGGGGGAATGGAAAGAAAGAAAGAAAGAAAAGTCGAGTGCGTAGAAATATGCTGTCGATGGAGCCAATTACAAGAGAGTTATATTGTGTTTGATGTGATTTTTACGTAAATCAAAATAAATTCTTTTCACGTACTTATTGAAATGTGAATGATAATTTCAGGGGATATGCATATGACTGATTTTTTCAAAGGTGTGCTAGCTGAATAATAATAGTCACAGTAGCAGTCTTAAATTGGATTTAAAGTAACTAACGAAGAGAATGATGTATAACTAATTAATTCGGCTTTCCTCAGTGCGCTGAGTAGCTAGCTAGCTAGCTAGCTAGAGTCACTGGTTAACATTCCAAAAGCGAGATTAAAGAAATTAGAGCATTTCGCACGTCGACCTGCATTCCTTTTTTAATTTATTAGGTACAGGCATTTACATCATATATGTTTTTGTTAACATAGGACGAGATGAGGGCTTTGCCCCCGCGAACCTTCCTATGTCCGGCGCTTTTTTTAGTCTGTGGCTTTTTTCAATGGATCAGATAACTCAAAACATTCGACTAATCCAGAGCGGGATATAATTTTGTCACACCTCTTTGAGGTGCTTTGCATCTAGTGTGAGTAATCCCCTCCCCTCGAGCGCGGTTATAGGATCGAACATCATATATGTTTGTCCTCTCTTTATCTGATTGACACACTCAACTAGGGTACATGTTAAGCTGGCCAGGCACAATTGTCATATACAGGGTTCGTTTGCTAATATGGTTGAGAAATACTTTTACGCAAGTCAAGGTAAATGTAAAGGAGATTATTTCGTTTTGCAAAAAAACACTATTAAATATGCTTTTAAGTGAGAGTTAAGTGTTTCCAAACAAGCACATAGAATGAGCAAACCGTTCCACATGTACAAGTCACGTGATGCTATGAGTTGTATTATTTTCTATTATTTTCTGATGGGTTTAATGTTATTTACTATTTATGAAAAATAACATTTCTTGATTTGAAAGAAGGACAGGCTGGCATTAGTTTTAGGAAATTTACATTCAGATAATAAAAAAAATTAATAAATGAAATGTTCAAAAAAATTATAAAACTATTATAAGATTTTAGGAGTAGCTATTGAGTTTGTCATTAAGAATCTCATCAACATTCGTTAACAACATCAGCAACTACTCTTTAGATCTTATGGTAATTTTATGAACTTTTAAGATATTTTATTCATTAATTCTGCTATTTGAGATTTGATTATAAATTTCTTTTTATTTTTCAGCTTCATCCACCCTAACATTTGTTGTGCAATTTTATTATCATCTTTTAAACCTTTTAAATTTGGTGCAATCTGTAACATCCTTCTAGTTCCTAGCTCATGAGCACGGCGCAGCAAACCCAGGAAGGGCGCCATGACGGTCTTGGCCACCTCCTCGGCGCAGGAAGTGTCAACATGGAAGAGGCGAGTGCCGACGTCATAGCAAGGGCGGAGTTGGCGGTCGGCAGAGGATGAGCTGGCAGGAACAGAATAGAGAGAACAGGGGATGGGTAAGCAATCAGAGTACAGAAAATGGTTTGAAACCGCGACAGTAAAGGAAATGGCATGGCTGCAGAGTAAGTGTTGAGAGCATCGAGTCATCGGGGGTGCACCACAGTTCGATCTCGCCGTCGGCCAGTCGGATGAGGGGGACATGCTCCACAATAGCCGTTGAGGGTGACGCTGACGACAAGAGGAGAAGAGGACCTCTGAACGTAGCGCAGTGGAAGATTTTTGTAAAAAATTTAACGGAGGTAGAACGAGGGAAGTTAACAGATAATGTGCTTGTATGAAAATTCCATTCAGAGGAATAAAATTTTTTTTAGATTTTAAAATAGTTTTTACCGATTTGTTGATGTTACTTTACCCGATTCAACCTTGACGATGAATTGATGACGACGACGACGTGGTGAGAAATGAAGAAAGAGCGAGAAGGGGAAGGCATCCTCGTGTGGATGGAAGGGGTCAAAGACGGTGGGCTTGGACTGTCGGGCCACATCAGTTAAAGGTTTATAAGCCACGTGGCACCTTTGACGATGAGACGCATCTGGCTGGAAATGACTCCTCACGTAGGTTTGAAAGTCTCTTAAATATAACTTTTACACGTTTCAACGTAAAATTTTAGTCTTGGACAATAATTTTTACGGACTATAAGTTAAATCTTAAATTTTAAAAGGTGATTATATTTGTAAAGTTATTGACTTTTACGGATTTCAAGATAAAAGTTAGGTAGGAAAGATGAAAGAGAAATAAAGCAAAAGTGGGAAAAAGAAAATTTATTAGGATATAGGGTGTGATTTGACAAGAAAATAACTTTTACAAAACCTACCTTCAAACTTCAAACTGAGATTACACAACCTAAAATTTAAGGTAAAGTTTAAGTTTTAAAATTAAATCTAGATTTTAGAAAGAGAACCAAACAA